>CM021314.1:46657-74512 GCA_010645155.1 Tigriopus japonicus
TTTTTATTACCGTCTATCCCAACAGCACCCGACCTCGCACCGTTTAGGGAAGCACCTACACTCGGCCCTTAAGAACACGTTAGCACTCGCGGCCATTCTGCCTTCCTTAAAGTACACACGGTGTTTTCCTCAAAAACAACGGTTTAAAAAAATTGCCAAGGCATGTATTAGTACTTTTTGAAATCAGGACGTTAAGGGACATTGTAGACGACAAATTAATCCTAGGCTTTAAAAAATATATGATAACTTAAAAGTGCATATTATTTAAGGATTTCTCCTTCAAGTAATTTTTTTCTCGGTGAAATTTGTTAAAAGGTAATGCCAATGTAGCTTTACAATGAATATTGAAAAGGTATTATACGTTTAAGCACTTGAAATACTCGAATTACTTTTTAGGAAATGGCCTCATGTGAGGTGATTCTCTGATTTTGACAATCTTGAGTCTCTTTGGCCAGTATTATACTTGCAATGAAAGATGCTTAGGTGTTTCCGGAAACCACTGGTAGCAAAAACCTCCATTTTGATGTTGTACATTCACTTCAATCGTTTCTTTTTCAAAAACATGCTCGATTCCACCATTGTTTTGATTTCAAATATAGTCACGTTTATAATGGCTTACAGGATTGCCAATTTTCTTACTTCAAATTGAAGGCCCAACTAGTAAGTTTTTTAATGCCACAACTGCTTGAACAGGGATGCTTATCTGACTAGAATCATTATAACTGGTCTTCCAAATGCCGAACTGTCAAGCCTTGCTCCCCTGTTCATAGAGCGCTTTTCAGTAGGAAGGAGTCTCTATGTATTGCTGGAAAACTGGCACAAGCAGGGAGCCTCCTTTCGACTTTGTCTGTGATCCGATTGATGAAAGGCTAATGGAAGGATGGCAAACAGCCTTGCCAGATTCGAACACGTTTGTGACAGTTGGGAGGAATGCTGGCCAAGCGAGTGGCCAGAGTAAAGAACAATATGGCGTCAAAGTCATTTGTTTGTTGGCAATCCTGTCAGCCATTATGAACGTGACTAGAGCGCTATAATAAAAGAGTACGCGCATGTGCCATTTTGGTCCCAAGACGTCGGTTCCATTGTACTGTGGTTCTTGGGTTCGACCTGTTTGAGGCAACTTTACCTATGCACTATTTACTACCAAATTGACGCTCATGATCTCAGCTTACCTTTGAAAGCATAATGTTTGACCTTCATAGCCTTTGAAGGCCAAGGCTGGCCAAAACCGTGGGTGCCGGAAGATAACCTTCTCGTTCTCCTTAAACCTCGACGCGCGTTCAAGGCCAGTGCTGCTGTGAATTGACTCGGTAATGTCAGCTCTTGATGAATCTCCACGCTGATTTGCATTGAGTTTCTTACTTTTTAGGAAAACTTAATCTAACTAGATACGAAATTGATTGGTGAATATTTAGAACGTCACTTGAAGCCATTAGAGCGTTTTCCTTGCGCACAATATTGCATTGTCATGTGAAATGACTTTTTTGTTGAACAATTATCTGGCAGCCCTGGTGAAGTTGCGCATTCGTAGCAGTCGTCAGGCTGACAGTGCTACAGACTGTTATGCCTAACTTTGTAAAAAGTTTTGATATTTTGTACTCATAATATATATGACAGAAGCTATTTAAGTAAGTTTTTGCAATTCATCTATCAATTTTTGACTTTGTCACTAATTATTACATGAAACTAAAGAAGCTCATGGGATAGAAGTATCATTTCAATTATTGGACCTGATATAAAGCAAATTGTAATGGTTCTTTCTTCACATGAAATGTTTCAAACTTATGAATCAAAGATGCAAAGAAGTTGTATTTGGTCTTGCTGAATATCAAACTCATCAAAAATATTGCAACAAAGAACTTCATACTGGTTTTGCTATTTTTTTTAAATGAAAATAGATCACCTAAATGAAATACTCACTTTCATGAATGGATAAGCATATTTGGACAATTTTAGCTGGAGATTTGGGGTCCAAACTGGCTAAGAATGGATCAGAACATGGCTTGGGTGTTTTGTAGTACAGGAAAAATTTATTTTGATTGATTGTCAAAACAGCTTGAGAATTATAATAATTTTTTTAAATAAAGTTTTTGAAGGTTTGGTCTCACTTCTGACACATCCCCAGCCATTTTGAGCCCGGAATCCCCAGCTTAATTTGTTTGATAACACTCTTCTATTGGAAAGGACTTTTTCCAGACGTCATTGAAAATAACATCAACATCCCTTCAGCAATAAATTCTCAAATCAAAAGTCATTCTTAAATTGATTTACCACCCAGAACATTGTGCAAATATTTAGAGGGTATTGGTGAGAAGAAAAAAAATCCAAAAAAAAAGACAAGTGGAGAGCCTGAATAAATGATGGAGAAGAGAAAAAAATGAAAGGCTTTAGGTTAAGATAATATCAGGTGGGAGCAAAAGTCAACAGTTTTGATGCCTGATTTGAAAGACGCACAAGAAGGGGTTGAACAGATATTTAGGGGCAATGAGTCCAATACATTCGAATCTTGAAATAGAAATTTTCGCGATATAAGAAACTTTTCCGTGCTGACCAAAATTTTACAACATAAGAATTCTTGATATAAGAAATTTTCCATTTTTCCTCAATCTCGATATAAGAAACATTTTCAAAGTTTTGGCCTTAGGCCACTTGCTTAATCTGGTCACAACACAAAACCAAACATAACAAAACAAAGCATTTCTTTCCTTCAAAAAAATAATGAAAGCCCATTTTGCCAACAAATATGCAATGCTTGAGAGTGAAAAAAAAATTGTGTGTCTGCCAAAGCAAAACCTAGTGGAAAATAAACTCCAAGGAAGTGTCATGCGAACCCAAGAAAGTCTCTCAAATTTAAAATCAAACTAAGAATAGAAGATTTGCAGTTGAGATGTTCCAAAAAAAAAAATAGCAAAAAAACTTCGTCAGTATGAAAGCGTGGCAGGCTCAATTTTTTTAAAAAGTTGTTTGTCCCTGTATAGGTGAGATAATTTACCAATCATGATAACAAAATTGTACCTTCTATTCTCATTTTTTCTGTCAAATTGAGATTGAAACAAGTTCTTAAGCTTTGTAATAGAGATAAATGCATGCACTTGTTATGTAAATTTGTGAGTTTTAATAACGATTTTTTAAAAGCTAATTTTTTGAGTCAATGTCGTATTGTGTTGTAATATAAGTAAGTTTATAAGGTTATGTAAAGATGAGGTAAACTCCTTTGGTAGTTTCCTTGTATTTTATATCGTTTCCTGAACCAATTTTCTTGAGTCTTGATATAAGAAAAATCTTGATATAAGCAACATTTTGCCGCTGACAGAAAAGTTTCTTATATCGAAATTCGACTGTAATTGAAATGATACTTCTATCCCATGAGCTTCTTTAGTTTCATGTAATAATTAGTGACAAAGTCAAAAATTGATAGATGAATTGCAAAAACTTACTTAAATAGCTTCTGTCATATATATTATGAGTACAAAATATCAAAACTTTTTACAAAGTTAGGCATAACAGTCTGTAGCACTGTCAGCCTGACGACTGCTACGAATGCGCAACTTCACCAGGGCTGCCAGATAATTGTTCAACAAAAAAGTCATTTCACATGACAATGCAATATTGTGCGCAAGGAAAACGCTCTAATGGCTTCAAGTGACGTTCTAAATATTCACCAATCAATTTCGTATCTAGTTAGATTAAGTTTTCCTAAAAAGTAAGAAACTCAATGCAAATCAGCGTGGAGATTCATCAAGAGCTGACATTACCGAGTCAATTCACAGCAGCACTGGCCTTGAACGCGCGTCGAGGTTTAAGGAGAACGAGAAGGTTATCTTCCGGCACCCACGGTTTTGGCCAGCCTTGGCCTTCAAAGGCTATGAAGGTCAAACATTATGCTTTCAAAGGTAAGCTGAGATCATGAGCGTCAATTTGGTAGTAAATAGTGCATAGGTAAAGTTGCCTCAAACAGGTCGAACCCAAGAACCACAGTACAATGGAACCGACGTCTTGGGACCAAAATGGCACATGCGCGTACTCTTTTATTATAGCGCTCTAGTCACGTTCATAATGGCTGACAGGATTGCCAACAAACAAATGACTTTGACGCCATATTGTTCTTTACTCTGGCCACTCGCTTGGCCAGCATTCCTCCCAACTGTCACAAACGTGTTCGAATCTGGCAAGGCTGTTTGCCATCCTTCCATTAGCCTTTCATCAATCGGATCACAGACAAAGTCGAAAGGAGGCTCCCTGCTTGTGCCAGTTTTCCAGCAATACATAGAGACTCCTTCCTACTGAAAAGCGCTCTATGAACAGGGGAGCAAGGCTTGACAGTTCGGCATTTGGAAGACCAGTTATAATGATTCTAGTCAGATAAGCATCCCTGTTCAAGCAGTTGTGGCATTAAAAAACTTACTAGTTGGGCCTTCAATTTGAAGTAAGAAAATTGGCAATCCTGTAAGCCATTATAAACGTGACTATATTTGAAATCAAAACAATGGTGGAATCGAGCATGTTTTTGAAAAAGAAACGATTGAAGTGAATGTACAACATCAAAATGGAGGTTTTTGCTACCAGTGGTTTCCGGAAACACCTAAGCATCTTTCATTGCAAGTATAATACTGGCCAAAGAGACTCAAGATTGTCAAAATCAGAGAATCACCTCACATGAGGCCATTTCCTAAAAAGTAATTCGAGTATTTCAAGTGCTTAAACGTATAATACCTTTTCAATATTCATTGTAAAGCTACATTGGCATTACCTTTTAACAAATTTCACCGAGAAAAAAATTACTTGAAGGAGAAATCCTTAAATAATATGCACTTTTAAGTTATCATATATTTTTTAAAGCCTAGGATTAATTTGTCGTCTACAATGTCCCTTAACGTCCTGATTTCAAAAAGTACTAATACATGCCTTGGCAATTTTTTTAAACCGTTGTTTTTGAGGAAAACACCGTGTACAGTTTTCTGGGTCAGAAAGCTTTCCTCACACAGACTTTTCCAAGGGAAATGACACAAACACGGAGTCAAAAATGGCAACACAGAAAACTCAAATATAGACCTTTACAGACTTTTTTCGCAAATTTTTACCCTGCATGAACAAAACTTAGCTATCTAAGAGCTTTGACTTCAAAATTACCTAAATTTCGATGTTTTGGTAATTTACTAATTAATGAATTTTTATGCCAAAAGAGGTCTAAAATTACCTAGATTTTGTTATCTGAGAGCACTGTTGGGCGAAGCGGGTGGAAGAAATTTTGGGAGGGTGAACGAAAGTGCTCTTGCTCCACCCCCAAAAAGTCTTTCGAAAGGTTTGATCAAGGGAAGCACATTGGCAACTCACCAACCCGATTTTAAACAAAGAGAACAGTTTGAGAACGGCAGTGTTACAATTCATGGAAAGAAATGGAGGCACTGTTCGTGTGTCAGACTGCGCCTAAAGGTGTTAGTCACACCTCGCTAGTGTATGGAGCCATGCTTATCAATGCTTCAGCAAAGTTTCATTTTCATTCAACAGGTACGTGGAAGCAAGCTACTTGTATCCCATTGATCAAATCCTGGGTCAATGGAATACTCTGACCAAGGACTCCGTGCGTCAACAGTTATTCTGGTTTCCATTTACCGACTTGGCGGTCCTGACGCATATTAGTTCTGCGCCTAAATTTCAAACTGTAAGTAAGCTTTAGAGTTTTTTTTTTTATTAACATCGGAATTTCCTCAGATTTTTGAGGGAAGTTAGAATCCTAGAAAGGTGCTAAGTATGGGATTTGTCCACGTTTTGGGGCTTGTTTTTAAATTTAAGCACCTTTGATTTTGCTTGAAACGGGATAGAAAAATCTTGATTCGTTGTCACAATCATAGAGGAAGGCGGGCAGCCTTGTTTGCATCTAAAACTAGCAAAAAGTTGCACGAAGAGTCCAATATTTCCGCAAAATACAAATCAGATAAATGTAGTGATATAATAAAAAAGCGTCGCATTTTTCCCCATGAGTTTGTCTCTATGCCATCTGTGAGTCAAATTGTGTTATTCAAACACGCACAAATGTAAAGATATTTAAACTTTGCATTCTACAAACCAACTTATTTTGGCAAGTTTCAACTAGCCCCCGACACTGAATCAATGCTTCCAGATACGAGGGTCACGAAAGCAAGAATCGGACTGACCCTTTTTAAACAAAAAGAGTGTTTTTTGCAATTTTATGCAAGTAAAAGATGCCTCAAATGTCCTTCAAAAATGTAAATAAAGTCATGTTTCAGAGGGGAATTATTGTTTTCTCTTGAGTTTGAAGGTCTGTGTTGTCGATTCAGGACTTATGGGCCAAAAATTGCAATTGTTTGTCTCTTGGGCACCCATATTAACGTATCTTTGATTTTTTCTGCCTGTGGATTTAAAAAGGCTTCAGAAAAGGTATTTGTAGCCAAGCGCAACAATATCCACAAAAATTTAGTCTGTTCTTTTTGGGGGGGGGGCGGATTTTTTAATACCGCTACAAGGAATGGGATTCCCTATAAAGAGAGTTAATGATTAATATAGTTTATAAAATTACCGTTTATATGAAATTTGATCTGCCAATGAGTTACTGTTGGCAGATCTGT
Organism: Tigriopus japonicus; assembly: GCA_010645155.1. Classification (NCBI taxonomy): domain Eukaryota; kingdom Metazoa; phylum Arthropoda; class Copepoda; order Harpacticoida; family Harpacticidae; genus Tigriopus; species Tigriopus japonicus. The sequence goes on from CM021314.1 coordinate 53,245, forward strand.
ACAATCCTCGAATAGTGGGTTGGTCAGGAAAAGTATTAAAAATTTTGTCCAATCCTGCCTTAAATGCTGATAGAGGATCAGCTTCTACATATTCCCGACGAAGACTACTGGTCAACAAATTGAACAATGAAGGATCCAGATAAAGAATAGAGAAGGACTTCATTGATCGAACTAGCCTTGATTCCTTAGGATTTGGAGGTGCTCTCAGAGCGCACGTAAAACCTCTACGATCGCTACAACTGATCTCAAATCCTGGGTAGGACAGAGCCCATGAATACTCTTGAAGACATACAGTATCAGATACCTTTCATACCTTCTCTGAGTACTGTACAGCCCTAACTTCTGGAGCCTCTCCCAATACGAGAGCTCTCTCATTCCTGTGATGTTCCTAGTTAAACATCTTTGAACCTGCTCGACCTTTTGCAAACCTGCCGAACTCATTGGAGCCCAAATGGGTGAGGCATATTCAAGATGCGGTTAAACAATCGACTTGAACAGAGTTAGCATCGTAATACTATCTCTGGACTTGAAAGTGCGATAGATCCAGCCACATGTTTGAAATGCCTTCCCCACTTTCAACTGGATATGCTCATCGAACTTTCCATCATCTTGGATGACAACTCCTAAATCCCTCATGGATGAGACCTGCTCAATATCACAACCTCCATTGTCTTTGAGTGGAACATCTAATTTGGACGGCCCATACGTCATTGTGCGGAATTTCATCCCGTTCAATGCCATATTACTCTGACCAACCCAAGAGTAGACTTTCTCCAAGTCCTCAACTAAACATTTGGAGTCCTGACCATTCCTTCCACAAACTAATTTTGTATCATCAGCATATGAAGAAATATTGGCTTTTGTTCTAAACTTCTGGAGAGGAGCAATAAAGAGAATAAACAGGAGCGGACCTAAGATTGAACCTTGTGGAACACCTGACTTGACATCATACATGCCACTAAATGATCCTTCAACCTTGACTATTTGCTTCCTCTCACTCATGAGAGGTCCTGAATCCAATTCAGGACCTTTCCTTGGATCCCAAACTCTTTGAGTTGATCGAGCCTTATCAAAGGCCTTGGCAAAGTCAAGATAGACTACATCAACTGACTCATGACTTTCAAGCCCCTCAATGATCTGCTCGATGTGGTCAACTAATTGGGTGACTGTACTAAAATGGGCTCGAAACTCATGCTGCCCTGGGGGAATGATATCATGAGCTTCCAAATACTCAACAAGCTTGGACATCATGATCTTCTCAAAGACCTTTGCAGTACTGGAAGTCAGAGAAATGGGCCTTTAATTACTAGGGAGTGACTTATCTCCGCCCTTAAAAATTGGAACGACATGATCTACTTTTAGAGAAGAGGGAAACTTGCCCTGATCTAAAATGCGACGCATCAAATAGGAGAAAACAGGGGCAAGAATCTGTGAACATTTCATCAGAAACTGAGATGTCACACCACCAGGTCCAGGAGAACTCGAGAGCTTTAAGCTCTTGATGGCCTCAAAAGCATCTTGATCTGTGACTACCAGATCCTCCAGTCGATTATCCTGACTATCAATGCCAGTCTCATCAAAAACATTGCTACAGTCATGGCTACCCTGACTACCCTTTTTGGAATTGAAAATACCCTTGAGAACCGATCTCCAAGCATATTAGCCATAACCTCACTATCATTGACGGTTTTACCGTCGACTTCAAAAGGTCCTACAGGATGCTTCATTTTTCTCTTTGTATTTGCAAAAGAGAAAAACGCCTTAGGATTCGTCTTTACCTCCTGGATCACTCTACTTTCCTTCTCCAACTGATCGGAATAAATGGAGGCCCTAATCTTTGATTGGACTGCATCCAATTTGCTTTGGAGGCTGGCTACAGCAAATGGATTTGAAGTACGTCGTAGTCTATTTAAAATCTGACAACTCCTTTTGAACAACTTCTTTCTAAAATTTGGAATTCTAGACAATGGCCCACCTTTTGGCGCCGTTTCTGGAATACACAGAGACAAACAAACCTCCTGTAAAATAGAAATCAGCCTATTTATGGCGTCATCTATGGATGGTTCCTGCTTCAAAATGGAAATCAAGTCCAATTCTTCCAATCTTTCAACAATAAGAGGCCAATGTTCCTCTTTGAACTTCATGAACTTCATTGTTCATTATTCAGTTCCTAAACAATGGTCTTTGTCAATTCCAGTTTTGAAACTCTTATTTAAAAAAACAGACAATATTTCTTAAAAAATATCTCCTTTGTTGACATCCGTCAGTAATAGGGTCTCGGCCTCCTGTTGTTTTGAAATTCTTCATCAAAGTACGCTCAGAGGGTGACCGATTCTCGGTTCCAAGTGTAACAGCTTTGTGTGTAGAAACGGATTATTTTGCAAGAAAATAACTTTGTTTGTTGTGAGAATCTTACAGACAAGCCTAGAATAATTTACACATCCAAAAGATTGCAAAAACCCAACCCTAATCCACAAAATGCAGCTTCTTGAATCGACGTTTTCTCTAGTCACCTTGCTGTAAAAAAGTAGGACATTCTCCTGAATTCAATGCCATGATTTACACTTAAGATGGTTCTAGTTCAGCAATTGGGGATTTTAAGGCTCAATGTGAACGTAAAAAGAAATAAAAAGTAGATTTTTTGGCAATGAGAAGTACATTAAGAAACAATAAAAAAATTAAAAAAAAGAATGAAAAGTACATTATATTCTTATGTTTCAAAAGAAAAGATAAGGAATAAATTCAAACCCACTAAAGCATATAATTGAAAATAAATCAAATTCAATATTGACTAGAGTCTCAGACAAGAGAATTTTGCCAAAAAGTGCAACAAAATAAATTTTAATTCATCCTCATAATTTTGAAGTCCATTGAAGTCAATTAATTTAGACAATGTTATTGTGAAGAATTAGATTTTTTGAGGAAGTAATTTAATTGTAATTTATTATATTTCATCCAGTAATTGACAATTGGAAACTGGAATTGACAATCCATTCCTCAGAAATTATTTAAATCATTTTCTTGAATATATGTCTGCCTAATTTGGATTAGAATTGGGGGGTTAGCAATTTCAAAAATTCAACCAAACCACATTGGTACTTTTTAACTTAGTCATTAAGCCTTGAACAACACAATTGAGTGAGTTAAAGCAGTTTTTGTCAGAAATCAAAGCATTGAATTCAGAACAATGTCCTACTTTTTCTGTTGAGGTCACGTGACTGGCTGTCCATGTCATCACATGACGTCACAAGCCCGAGACCCAATTAAGGTGCGTAAACCTTACACTAAGTAGAGGGGGCTTTGTCAGTCAAGGTACTACATTTTCTGCAGTTTGTATGAGAAAAATCAAATTGAAAAAATCGTGATGGGGAAAATCACTTGCTTTCGTATCCAAAAAATTTTTTGGTCCAAAAATCATATTTGATCTCTAAACAACTCTAAAAAATGACTTTTTTCTGCTCATTTTCTCAAAAAGTCTCCAAAATGCAAAGCAAAATGCAAATAAACGCTCAAAATGCAAATCGATCCAAATAAGTGCTCGAAACGCAAATCAGTGCAAATAAGGCCCAAAACGACATGATATATTTTGGATCAAATTTCCAGGTCTAGTTATAATTATGATCTGGATTATGAGGGAGGAGACGTGGTGCCGTGGTTAACTCAGTTTCCGTGAGAGAGGTCCTAAGTTCGTTTCTCCTCCCTGATCTTTCTCAAGGAAATTTTTAGACTTTAATACACACCCACAGACGGAGGACCATTCTGATACCGGACTTGAAAATTGCCTTCTGGAAATATTTGAACGATGTGATGGCTGGCTTTGCTTGCCGGGCGAGGCTTAACCCTCCGACACAAGCATCAAAAATCCAAAAAAAGAAAATAGATGGCATCTAGGGCATGACCTAGATTGGGAGACGATATTTAATATTTTTGAGACAAGTTATAAAATAAGAGCTATTAGCTGTCGTTCTCCATTTCTTCACAATAGGAGTATAGAATAAGCGACTTCATTGCAGTCCTAAACAATTTTTAGGTGTAGGGATGGAAGCACAATGCGGAAAGATCATTGAGTTCTATTACTACTAGAGGGAGTGAAAGCCTAAAAATGACCTAGATTGGGAGACGATATTTAATATTTTTGAGACAAGTTATAAAATAAGAGCTATTAGCTGTCGTTCTCCATTTCTTCACAATAGGAGTATAGAATAAGCGACTTCATTGCAGTCCTAAACAATTTTTAGGTGTAGGGATGGAAGCACAATGCGGAAAGATTATTGAGTTCTATTACTACTAGAGGGAGTGAAAGCCTAAAAATGTTTCTCTGGTCGCCAACCGTTGAGCGGACAAAAGTGCGGGAACATTTGAAATGTGTGACCAGACAAAGGACAACCATACAATTGATGAATCAAAGGAGGAATTGAGTAATGTTTTTGGGTGATTTTTTCCTTTTGTTAATGGTAACTTTCTCGAAAGAACCAAAGACGTTACTAGGTGACCATGTCTTGGATTTGAATACTACGACTTGGATCCTTTTTACCAATATATTGAATAAGACACTGATAAGAAAAAATCCAAATTTACCCTTTTGCGTCATGTAACATTAATCCAATACAAATATGGACAAAAACTAACTTGTGGCTTCAAGAACGAGTTTAAAAAAGTTGGTCTTGATTTGCATGTTTGGTCACACTAACTGTCCGCTCAACAGATGTGAGGGCGACATTTTCCTCATAAATTCAACGCATTCCGCCCTGCTTGCCAAATCAGCCTGACTAAAGCTTGCACGCTATCTAGTGATTAGTAAATGATCTAATGGAAAGATCCGGGACGTGGTCTCTGCAGACAACTTGGGAAGCAAAAATATTAAGAGAAACTGAAAAGGGGAAGGCGTCTTAATGCACACTGTTCCTTGAGTTGACTAGTACAAACATGAAACATGAACAAGGCCTTGTATCCATCATGGACATGAGAGCGTGTTTGAATAAATCAAAAATCGGGAAACAAAAGAACATTCAGATTGTGAGCAATTTAGTGACAGTGATGGGTGTCAGTATTGGCTGGACAAGATATAAGTATCTGGGTTGTCACTAATTCATGCTAGTATGTGAACCATAAGTATCCTTAGTTGTTATCAGGCGGCAGGCAGTATTTACAGGTTGGCGGTCCAAGTGTGGATTTTGGCATTTTTAGTACACAACAAGTGTCCGTTTCAGGTCTAATTGAGCTCCCGGAAGTCTTTTTTGGCCCATCCTTAAAAGTGAGGAATGTTGGTATACTATACCAAGCAATGCACTCCAACCCAAAATTCTGCCCTCCTCCCCTTGGGGAACAAATGCAAGGCATTGTGCCATCTGTCCCAATTGCTTCATTAATTTCGGCGAGAATGTAGACAAAAGACTAATAAACATAGAATTTTAAAATAAAACTTCTAAAGTGTTCTAAAAAGGCTGCAAGACGAACTGCCCAGAAAGTTCAAATCCGGCGGTTTTGGACGAAGTCTTCCCAAATATTCCAAAAGTTTATTTGATCCTGATTAATGACTTTACATTCGCTTTTTGGTTTGCATGTACGAACTAGGCCCTCTTTTTATGTTTAAAAACTTCAAATCCATGAAAATGTTGACAGAAAAACATTAATGTACACATAGGCCTAATGTAACGTAATCATTTGGCAGCCCTATGAAGATTAAGTGACTTGCCGTGGTGATCAAGGATTTCTCAACAAAGATTAAGTTTACGTTCTGAGGCTGCACAACTTAAGGCCTAAGAAAAAAAATGTTTGATTCAGCTTGTTAAAGCAAAAGTCTCAAATACTCAAATGAAAATAGAATAAAAACCAAATAATACCTTAAATAGAATAACTGTATGAATCTTTGCAGCCCAAGAAATTGAATAACAAAAGCAAAACATGATCTTTAACTTGCAAAATCTTTAAAGGAACTTTTTATAACATCATTTGTTTCCCTTTTCTGCTATTTTTCACACTTCTTCATACTTATTCTTGTTTTAACTGTTCTACAATTGGATTTCTGACAAATTGGTTTTTGTTTTCTAGGAGATCTCTCCCATATTTCAGTGCAATACAACCTTTAAATTTTGGCAAGTAAAAATTTTCATATATTTATTTCCTTCGCATTACTATTTTTATAAATTGAAACTGACATTTCCAAATCAAGACAGTCCAAAAAACTTGAAACATTTTGAACTATTCTTCCAAGATTTCAATTAACATTCAAGAATTAGATATTTTGGTAAACATGTTGAAAAGGTCCAAGATTTTTACAGACTTGAGAACAATTGCAATAGTGGAGAGGTTTATGCTTTGCCAATTATGCACTTAGTGTTGAATGTGGTGAATGTTACGGGAGTTTGGGGTGAGTAAAGAAGGTTGAAGAACTGAATATTTATATCTCCTCCTTCAAGTAACATTGGAAAACAAGTGAAATAGGATTGACACACAAAGCACACATTATCAAGAGCTATTTGTATGGTTTTGCTCACTCCAAAAATGCCAAAAAAGTCTCATTTCAGCCCTCTTCATGCCAAGTTCTACAAAAACTTGATGTTAGCATTGCGTTGAATGATATGTTGCCAAGAAAAGCTATTTCAAACAAGTTTTTTGGGCATTACTAAACTTCAATGGAAATTAAAGATGTCTGCTATGATACTTTTCATTGAAAAAAGCAATGAATTTTGAAATCAGTTATTTTGTTTGATTAATTCACCCTGTTCTCCTGGAAGTTACTGGATTGAACATGAATCAATGATCCACAAGTGACAGATTTTAAAACAAAAAGGAAAAGAGCACAAGTACTCATGACTTGTACCAAAAAGAGCACTATTCTTTAAACACATAACAACTTGATTTTAGTAGTCATGCATCTTTTGGAAAATGTAACAAGAAATTTGTCCATCAATTTTCAGCTCAATCGAATGATGGAGCTGAAAATTGATAGACAAATTTCTTGTTACATTTTCAAGATCTTGCAACAAGAGGAAGGACGAGCTCATTTTCCGCCTACGCTTGCCTGAATTTACAAGGCATATATAACTTTTGACTCCGTCGATCGATTGTGCTGAAAATTGGTGTTGAAACTCCTTGATACCTACCTAAACAAGCCCCTGAAAAATATAAGATATTCCCTTGAATCAGAGCAAAGATGGTGAATTTTGAAGTTACCAGCTCTTTTTCGGAAATATGTAGGAGTTTATCCTCTAATAGCATTTAAAGCAGGGTCAGAGAAATTTTTAAATACTATTCCTGTTCAACCCTGCCAACAGTAACTCCTTGGTAGATCAAATTATTATAAACGTAAATTTTATAAACTTTATGAATCATTAACTATCTTTATAGGGAATCCCATTCATTGTAGCGAAAATAAAAATCCGCCCCCCCCCAAACAAAACAAAATTTAAGTCACCTCAGTCATATTGAGTGAGCAAAACCTTTCCCCAATCAAACTCAGGGCTAAATTTGGAATTTGAACAAGAATTGAAGTTGTAATACCTTGTATTCAGAACAAAATACATTTGAAATTCTTCAGATTTAAAAGTTTCTATGTTTCAAGTATTGGTTAGAATGGTTTTCATATTCGGTTATTTTGATATCATCTTTTAATTGGCAATCTGAACATTGCCAGTTTACTGTTCATTTTGGTACTGTTCTTTCCTCTACTAATTTCAACTCATTCTCATTTACAATTGTTCCTTAAAATCTAATTGAATAAACAATTTCAAAATGTTTCTTCTCTAGTTTGAAGACGAATGTTCAAGCCCCAATTTGACTAATCACTAAGCCATGCAATTTGAGTTTGAATCTCAACTTAATTCAGTTTGTCACATGAATGAAAAAAGCATTGTTCTAAAATCTTCATTCCCTCCCTTTTTGAGTGTGTCTGAAAATGATCACTCTGAGTCATGCAAGGGTAGCAAAAAGGGGGGCTAATCCTTTTCTCTTTTTCTCTCTCATCACCTCCTGCTCGTAAGGGTGACTGATAGTAGGTCTAAAAACAAGCACTTGAAACTTACAATAACATTGTAATGAGCCAAATTAATCATATTTTGAAATGTTAACATCGAATTTCAGTACAATCTTCTAAAATTTCCACCTAATGGCCGGCTATTTCAAGGCCCTAGGGTGGGATTTTAATTTTATGCCTTTTTTTATAAAACTTTTATTAAAATTATGAATTTTAATTATAATGCCTTTACTATTTTTCGATTTCTACACCAACGGTTTTGCGCATTCCTACCACCAGATGTCGTGAATCGGGCCGAATGTGAAACTCAATATTTACAGAAAAATGTTGACCGTCAAATTGAAATTTACTCTGTAAATGAATGATCCAAATATGACACGTTCTAATTAGTCAAAGAATAATATCTTTTATTTTCAGCCCGAGCAACCAATATTGTGTTACATTAGTGAGAAAATTGGGGAAATGCTTTTGAGCTTCTTGCGTCACTTGTCCTCGGTTATTTGTCAACAGATTCCTCTCCTCTCCACCATATTTGCTCGACTTCAATTTATCTTGTCGTGGACCGTGTCAAAAAATCGCTCTGACTTCCTTTACTCCTTACCTCGAATGTGGGCTGCCAATGAGGCGACTCGAGGATCATTGTGGTTGTTACCCGTTGAAAAAGTGCCCAGCGTCTTGCAGATCATTTCGAAATGGGTCAAAGCTACTCCTCATGCATGCTCAGGGCCTCTATTTTTGCAAACCGTCGCTCCTGAAGCAAGCGCTCACACTGATCATGTTCCTTTCATTGCTCCTTACTTGGATGAGCCAACGTGTGCCTTGTGGTACGATTGGTTTCTGTAAGTAGAAAAATGCAAATTAATCTGTACTTAAAAAAGTTTGCGGCTTTAAGGAAAATATGTATGCCTTTTTCTGTTGGACTTAAAATATTATTTCAAAATGTGTCTTGCTGGAGATTCAAATGATATCGTTGATTATTTTGTTTTGGTTGTTTGACTACTCTTCAGTCTTCAACGTCTTGTTCAAAGGTATAGAACTTGCTTGAAAATTTCGCCAATAGATGGCGTGACAGAGGGGGCAAGTACTAAGCACTAAGCTCACAAGTCTTTTCCCTTTACTTGCCTAACTTTTCCCGCCATCTATTGGCAAATTTTTCAATTACAATTACGTAATTTCAATCAGTCACTAGATAGCGTGCAATCTTAGTCAGGCTGATTTGGCAAAGAGGGCGGGGTGAGGGTGAGAAAAATGTCCCCCTCACAACTGTTGAGTGGACAATTAGTGTGACCAAACACGCGAATCAAGACCAGCTTTTTAAAACTCATTCTTGAAGCCACAAGTTAGTTTTTGTCCATTTTGTATTTTATTAACCCTACATAACGCAATAGCTTAAATTTGTGTTCTTTCTATCAATGACTTATTCAATGTATTATCATAAAAGTTCCTAGTTGTAGTATTCAAATCCTAGATAGTCAACCTAGAAGGCTAACAGAGAAATGCCACTCCAGTACAGTCACAGTCAGAGGAGATTTGTTTTGAACACACTTCATTGATCTGGTAGCAAGGGTGTCAAGTGCCTTGATTCATCATTCATTGCTCTTGTTCAACCAAAGCAGCTGAATGAGCAATTTTGCCACTGACTCCCTAAAAACGCAAGTTTGGGTTGTGAATCATGTAACTAAGCATGTTTAACATCAAATCCCATCGCACACTCTAATCTATTTTTTGCAAACTCGGAAAAGTGAAATATCCGCTAGAGGCGCGGCAATTGCGCGACTTGTTCTAGCACCATCTAGCAATGAAAATTCAAACTACTGTATTTGTACTTTACAAGGAGAGGAAGGGTGTCCTTCAGTCGGAGACAAATTGATGTTAAGAAACGATTCATCCAAAGACATTTCAAAAGGTGAGTCACCATTATTGATGGGTTTCGAGTTGGGAGTGTTGCCACTTTTTACTTGGAGATTAGGTATCTTGCTCTTTGAGAAGTTTAGCAGTGGTCAAGCTTTGTAACCCTTATGAACCAAGATGGCAGAAGTATTGCAAAATACGAACTCGAAATCCGTCAGTAGTAGTGATGGGACGAGACGGCATTTCCAATACATGAGACCAACTGATGCCGGTCTCAATTAATACATCTCAGAAGCTGGCATCAAGACGGCATCAAGTCTTACGAACGAAATGACAGATACAAAAAGTGCCCGCCACTGATTGGACCTAATCGTGTTCAACAATTTTGTTGAAGCGTGTAATCGAAATCTAACTCTCTTTTGAGGCATTTGTATTATGCATGGAGACTTTGACCTTTATTGACGCCGTATCAAGTAGCTTTTTTAGCCAAAATGGTCTGTTTCAATATGATTCCTTTGATATTCAAATTCTAGGGTCTAGTCAGACTTCTTAGCCAGGTTGACTAGAGTGTGGTAATGATGTCATGATTTGCCACCTGATTTCAATGTTGATGGGCTCTCACGCCTCTCTCTCACGCAAATGGAAATTTCAAATAATAACGTTGCGCCAATGAGTTATATAAAATCTTGCATTGCAACATAATAACATAAGCAATTGTTAAATGAAATATTCTCCGGCAACTTGGCGATACAACATAAGTTTTTGTGTTAATGAATAAGATTTCTCGTCACTTTTTCAACGGTCCTTCATGTATTTTTCTTCAAACCTCTGATGCCAACATGTTTTGCCAAGTTGTGGAATAAACGAGCTGATCCTTGCTTTGAAATTTATTTTGTTTCAGTTTAAAACAAGGGAAAAATAAATCTAGATATATCGTGCCTTCAAATTTAAACCAATTGAACACCACAGAAAAAAAGGCAAAACCCAATTAGAGCAATTTTGGCAACACTTCGCATGGCTCACTTTGTCTCAAGTCGGAATCAAGACCAGCGAGACTTTCATTGTATTGGTCTGGTCTCATACTGTATGAGACATTGTTGGTATCGGCCCCATCAGTAGTCAGTAGTCACCATGAAGGAACAGACTTCATGTGACTCACACTCTTCAAAGCTTATTTGGTCACTACTGTGGAGGGTGGAAAAAAATTTTTTTTTTTCCTGCAAAGCAGAAATTCTAGACGGCTGATGCAACTAGCTCTCCTTTAGTGTTAGTGTTCAGCTGACCCCAGCTGACCTGTATCGTAAAACGTCTAGATTTTCTACTCTGCAGGAAAAAAAACTTTTTAATCCACCCTCTAGTCATTAGTTTAAGTTTGTAATCTTATGTTTTCTTTATTCTTGTGAATAGCTCACAAACCTAATGACAAGAGGGAAAAGCTTGATGATTTAAATCAAATTCTCTTTCCTGCTTCCTCTTTGATAAATAGCTTGTTTCTATTCCTACGTTTTTTCAGTTTTTTCTGATCTTTTCCATCACGTTCTATCAGATTCGATTTAATGATCCACCTTTTAATTTGAATATATTTCCGTTATTACTTTATTTCTAAATAACTCAGTCCAGGACCACGATCACGGGAACTATGAAGAAGCACGTGAAAACCTGAAACGGGAATGGCAACCATGGAATCCTTCAAACCTCCACTTCAAATGAAGTTTTTTCACAAGGTTAAGAATTTAACACAATATCTCATATTCTGAAACATAACAATAATGTACCAAATTGTTAAGTATTCAAGAAGTGAATCTAAGAATACGCAAGTTTATTCATGGAAGGGCATCTTAACAGAAGGAATGATCGAGAATAAGTAAGGAAGTGGTAGAAGCACGAGAGGGAGTAGACAAACAGGAATTGAATCGTCGATAGGAAAAGGTAGATTCTAGAAATATCATGAGACTTATCATCTCCTCTCAAGACGGCGATCTATGAACTAGAAGATAATGATGACAATGAAACAGGAGAGGCATCAAATCTCACAGTCTTCTGGCGGGAACGGGCACTGCAACGAAGTAGAAAAGGTTGGACTTCAGGGTTCTCTCTTCTCGCGGATCATCCTGTGGTGGAAGTTTGCTCGACTCTTGAATAGACTGTGGACGAAGATGATATAGGTTTTGGATGTACGTACGATCACCCATCGACATGATATATGATCGTCCGTCTTTTCGGACTCGAAGGATCACACCTGAACTCTTTTTGGTGCGGGAATCCTGCACTCGAACCCTAGTTTGAGGTGGAATCGCCAAGAGTTTGGACGTGTAGGTATCGAATCTGCGTTTTCTTTTTCCGCTTCCCCTTCCCGCTTCTTGAGGGCCTTCATCCACTCTTGATCGGACATTCGCTGGTAAATACTGGCATGACCGGGATTGCGGGTCCGAAGTCGAAGGGAAAATATCCACTGAGACGGACTAAGACCATCTGTACGGGGAACGTTTCTCCAATCGAGAAGAGCTTGGCAAAAAGATCGCCAATCCCCGCCATATTTCTGGAGGAGAAGCTTCTTAGATTTGACGGCGGATTCGGCGTGTCCATTGGAGATCGGATGATAAGCGGAGGAAAGCTCGTGGGTGATGTGATAACGGTGGCAAAATTCCTCAAATTGGCTACGGAATTGAGGGCCACCATCAGATCGAATTGTTTGAGGAATCCCATAATCCACAAACCAATCCTGCAAAATATTGATCACGGCTTGCGTGTCCATTCGGGACAGGCGGGACCCACAAGACCATCCCGAGAATCGGTCTACCATGATTAAAAAATAAACTCCAGCGTTTTCAAAAATATCCACGGAAATGGCCTCAAAAGGGCGTGAGGCTGTGGACTGGATCAGGGGTTCCGACGGTTGACTCGGCAGATGCTCTTGACAAGCTGGACATGAGCTCACGACCTGATCAATGTCATTATTCATGCCCGGCCAGAAATAGAGGTGGCGAGCCAAAGAGCGAGTACGGCGAATCCCTTGATGAGAAGCGTGAAGTTGCTCCAAAGCAGGACGACGAGAAGCACAAGGCAAAACAATTCGATGGCTATGCAGGACGAGGAGGCCCATGGTCTCATCTTATGACAAGTCATCCCATTGCTTGTAGTATAGTTTTAATGGATGAGATTGAGGTAACGATATGGGCGACTTTCCCGAGAGGAGAGTTAAAATCACGGCTTGATAATTAACATCTTATCTACTTTTGCCATCTTAGAAATCGGATCCAGTGTCAAATCGGGATGAACATTGGCCCGAATGGTGGTGAACAGAACGATCACCGAACTGATATCCTCTTCTGTTGGTTCTGGCTCCTCAAAAACAGGATATCGCGAGAGCGTGTCAGCAATGTGATGGCCCTGATGGCTCCATTGCATATCAAACGTGTATCCCGATAGTTTGATCAAAATCCTCTGAAGACGAGGATTATCCATGGAGGCCAGATTGGATCCCTTGAAAATACCCAAAAGAGGTTTGTGATCGGTTATTACCGTGAAATGCATGCCGAGAAGATAAATACGACATTTTTGAATAGCCCACTGGACCGCTAGAGCTTCAATCTCGCACACGGCATATCGGCTTTCAGCGTCAGACAGATACCGAGATCCACATTGAACCAACTTGGAATGGCCGTTTAGATGAGTCTGAAGAAGTACGTATCCAAACCCTTCTAACGAGATGCATCTGTGACGAGTGACGTGGCAAAGAAGGATTAAAATGACCAAGAACTGGGCCATCTGGGTTGGTGAGGATCAATTTGATAACATCAAACGACATCTGATGTTCTGGCATCCATTGAAACACGGTTTCCTTTTTCAATAAACCATGTAGAGGTTGGGATGCATGAGCCAAATCGGGTACAAATTGTCCCAACTGATTGGTCAGGCCCAAAAACGAACGCTAAGACAACTTCATGAGGTGATTCATGCTTTTCGCTCCGATATCAGGGTTGAACCAGGTCTCAACGCAGCTTTGACTGAACAAAACTCTAAGTTCAAAGATCTGTTTGATGTGGTGCTTCTGCCAGATGTAGAAAATGAAACCCAAGTCCCTCTTGTGTTCTGCTGAACCCACTGGCGTTTGTTAACAGAATTTTAACGGAACTAAGAGCCACCTTTAACCAAAGGATTTTAAGATTGTCTATTGATGAGGGCCGTGGATTTCTTAAAATAAGTGGAAGTTTGGTGTTCAAAGAGCCTGGTGAGGATAAGAATCCTTTCCAGTCCTCGGGCGTAAAACGTGTCTTCCTCTTAGCCATCGCACCAATGAAAGAAAGTCATTTTTCTATAAAAGCATCCTTGCAAAAATGAACTTACCACATGAATTGGAGAAAGTGTTTACACAAGATCTGAAATGCTTAAACATTGTTTGTGGGCTAAGTAATCATCGAAGCAAGTATCCATGCGCCTTCTGTTTATGGGTAAATGGGGAATAGAATGAATTGCCGTATGAAGAACGGGCTGTTGGAATGCTTCAGAAAGATTACGATGCTTACTCTCAAACAGAAAAGGCACAGTCACCTTCAAAAAGTCAAAGGCACCTTCCATTCCGTCCACAAACAGCCAATCATAACCATCAACCAAAACCCAACTATGAAAATTCTGGATTTGTGTGCCTTACCATGGCTTCATACGTGTATATTCTTAGGTGTGGTAATCATACATTCAAAAAGCTAAGCCATGCTGTGCCAGAAGCCAAAATTGGCCAATATCGTTACACCTTAATGAAGAAAAATATCATGGATCAGGATTTGAAGGCAATGAATGTCAAACCCTACTAAAAAGAGTGGACCAGTTAGAAGAAATTCTCAAGAGTCTTGACAAGTCTGACGATGGCCAAAGTTTTGTTAAAGTATTCAAATCTTTCCATGCTCTTAATGAAGCTTTTTCCAAGACAATAATCTCCATGGCCCAGCTGGTGGAGCTTGTGACTGAATTTAAAAATGTATGGCGAGCGACTGGAATGCCGCTGATACCCAAAGTTCACATGATGACGGATCACCTGGTTCACTTCGTCGCGCTAAAAGGTGCAAAAAATATGTACAGATATGCCGAGCAGGCTCACGAAACTCTGCACTCCGAGTATGATAAGACTTGGTTAAAATACCAAGTGAAGAATATATCAAACCCTATATATAAAGATCGTTTTCTAAGAAGCGTCGTCCATTTCAATGGCTCACATGCATTTTAAGTCTGTTCTTCTTTACAATACTTTCTTCCCCCTTAACTCGTTATGATTCTCCACCACAGAATGAATTTTTAACAAAGAATTATATTTTCTCAAAAAGAAAAGTTATTCCAAAGCTTGCAATTGATGCGAGTATAGGAAAAGGTCAGTTTCTTCTCCAATAAATGAGAAAAGTGCAAATAAAATTATCAAATTAATCCGATTTAGTTACATTATTTTGCACAATAAGTACCAAAATACTACATTTTTAGATCTAGAAAACTAAGAGGAATTTTTTTTATCAATTGCTAGGATGTTTGAGTTTGATTAGTCCATTTTTGATTAGTTTAGCAGTGGTTGATGATTTGAGTAACCAAATGAAACCAAAAGTTTCTTCAAAAAGTTTCTTCTTCAACATTAAACGGAAGTCACATCAAACAAAAATTTCTACTAAGGGCGTTTCTAATTCTACGAGTAAAATTGACAATGGTATCAAGGTTTGAAATGTTGCAAGTGTCGAGTTTTTGGACACAAACTAAATAATCCAATTCTATGTATACCTAGATGTCTATGTTCTGGTTGGCAGATTATGGCACGTTCAAATGTAGTAAGATTTCAGACCAATGCAGGATTGATGTTACAAAATTCATTGTCATTTTGATTATGTTTTTGCTATTTTCGGCCACTTCCGGCCACTTCCGGCCACTTTTGGTTATGGCCAAAGAAATATTTTTTTTTCTCGGTCACCAGATCCCGAATTCGGCCTCCGAAAAAAAAAAGTGGCCAAGGATTCGGCCTCCTGGCAACTCTGATCCGAACGAATCCGAATCCGATCGGATTCGGATCCGATGCACAGCTTTATTAGAAACCAACCAAAACATATCCAACAGAGGCTTGTTAGAGAAAATTGTCATGCGGGTAACTAGATCAAGGCAATCAGGTTAAAAATTAATTGCGCAAGCACGGCTTGAAACAACGGAAAGGAAATTTGAATTTCTTGAAATTTGAGTGGCTAGGGATTAGCACACCTTTACAAAGAGATCCTCCTTTTGTCTTTCAGGTCAGAAAAGGCTCCAAACCCAATTGAAGTTGCCGAATTCGAGTCCATTTTTCACGAGTCAGGAGGTGTAAGGTGTTGGTCTGCCGATCGCATTATTTCCCCATTGGTGTTGACTGATGTGTTTCCAAATTACAATCGTTGGTGCAATATTAAAGCTCAGATGGACCGATATAACTTGATCCAAGGTGCTTATATTCACGGAACTGTTTATTCCAGATCTGGATTTACCGAAATATCAGAGTCAACATTAAGCTTGTGTAGCTCACTCTGCGAATAAACTCGATTTAAAAGGTGAAAAACAAGGTTGAACCAAACTTATCTGTGTTTGCATTATTGTAGAGGCTCTGATATGATAAAAATAATATAGGGTACTTAATATTATTTGATCTTAAATCTTTGACATCCTTGACATACCAACATCATAACTAACATTACCATTGACATCACTTCGGCGTGTTAGTCTGCGAGGGGTCTGGATCAGAGAAAAGTTTTTTACGAGTTGGAAGTTTGAAGTTACGTGTACTTAATACTTCTTTAATCTATTTATAATATCTACTATCTAATTCTATAATCTAGCTATTTGTATCAACTAGAACATCTTTGCTATATTCTGTACATTTCTGTTAAGGTATTGTGTTTAATAATATCATTGAATCCGTATTTTGTGCTTATGCTGCCCTGAACGTTCTGCTTCATTGACGAAATCGCCCAATATACGGAAGCTCATGTGAAAGAAGCGTCGTCAGAACACTAGCTACGGTGGCTTCATCGTGAAGCTTTAAAAAATCCAAACATACCGGGAAGTGCAAGAGAAATAAATACAGCAAATAGGAGACTTTTTTTTTGGGGGGGGGGGCGGATTTTTAATACCGCTACAAGGAACTTTGACCGAAAAATATCCATGGAAGGGCTTGAATCCATCTTATTTCATGATCTAATGACTGGATCAATCTTTACTGTCATGATCTTTGTAAACTGATTGCAAAATCGACTTTCGTTATAACTTGAACTTCTTGATTGATGGTGGCGACAACAATGGCAAACATTTGAAGCTTCGAAAAAGCCAAACAGCGTGACTGTGTCGACGCTTCTTTCCCATTCTTTAGCCCAATAAATTTGGGACCTGTTAAGAAAGTTTGCAAAACAACAAACAAAAGTCCCGTTTTATGCCCTTTCTCGTCGTTTTTAGTCTTTAAGTGGTGCCAACCTAAAGCTGGATTGCTATCTGAAATGTTCCAAGAAAAAAATTTCTGCCAAAGGGGGCAAGTTGGAAAACAAGCTTAGGAAAGTTGAGAACCTGGATCGCGCCGTACAATATCTCATGAGACGATTGGACGGATTGGAGGCCAAGATCGTGCTCAGAGTTTCGTTTGGGTTTACCACCCGCTAGAGGTCGTCGCGAGTTACTAAATGGGCAGGAAAGAGAAATTGTCCGTTAAGGACTATGAAGCAAAATGTCGATTCCAACACTTTCAAGCTAAATATCTTGTCAATAGGGCCCGGAAATATTTTTTTAAGTATAATATATTTTAAAAATATTTCTCCACTTTTCCTCGATTTTTTAAATATTTTGGCTGTTTCAAGAAGAAAAAATATTTTCATGAATATTCTAGTCAAAAAAAAATATTTCGGGTAAAATTGAGGAAAAGAAATGAATGACCAATGCTCAAAAGAGCCTTCCAAAAATGAGCCCAAAATACAAAAATCTCTACAAAATGGTATTTGTACTAAGATTAGACATTCGCAATCAAAACTTTTGTCATATACGAAAAAACTGCGCCATCTAGTGAGGCAAATTAAAAATTGTTTTGTTTAAATCAATTGCATGTCAAGTTTGCCCCCAACAACGGCCAAATGCATCAATTTCACCAGAAACAAATTTGGAAAATTAGTGCACACAGACAAAAATACCAAAAATGGCCTAGTCAAAAAAATATTTCTTTTTTGTTTAAGGAAGCCAGAGTGGCCACACGTACTAGCGCGTTCTTAAAAGTGCCGAGTGTAAGTGCTTCCCCAGACGGCGTAGGTTCGAATCCTGCGGGTGGGGGGTCGGATTGAAGCTGTCGGGAGAAATCCTTCAATTAACAGGGAATCGCATTCCTTGTAGCGGTAATTTTTCCAAAAAGCGGTAAAATTTCCAAATATTTTGGGCTTTTGAAGAAAATATGTATTGGATATTTTGTCACTTTTTTGCAAATATTTTTCCGTGCCCTACTTATCAATCAAGGTGTCCTTTGGAGCGAGATTATGTTTTTATTCATTTATGTGATTTTTTTTTGGTTCATTCATCCAAATGAGAGCAAAGCAAACTGAAGTGTAAAGCTTTCTCGTTTCCCCTGCGTCACGTTTCTTCCAAATGCTTTAAATATCTTTTTAATATTTTAAATATTTTATATCATTTAAATATTTTTTAATGTTTTTTGGGGCACGGTTGCTCTGAGGGAGTTATGGGGTGTACCTTGTTTGCGATTAAAAAATCATAGCAATGTCAAAAGCTGACGTTCATAAGTTTCCAAAAATGCATAAACGAAATTCCTCTCCCACTCAAGTTAGTAATCATTTTTTTTGCAGCATTCATATGTAGTAAAAGGGATGTTGTAAATGGTTTGTGGAACATTTTCAGTTATAACCATTAATATTTTTTTGCGCATTTAATCCATTTTGAATTTCTAATTGCTCTTGATAACTTTAATTTAGATGTTGTGTTATTCTAAAGACATTATCTGTTGTTTTTGGGAAAAGGAGAGACCAATAAATTAACCTACGCAAGTATTTTTGCTGACCAGAAAGACACCTAAACAGCATGCCAGATTTAGTGGAGAGTTGTTCTTTTATTAGCAAGATATTTGTGTGATGTTTGGCACTATTTTGTGCTATCTAAATTGTACAAATTGGACTCCCTAAACTGATGGCTGATCAAGGCACTGTTTTGAAAATGTCCCAAGTCAAGAAAGCCTTCCTCCAGGCATTAAAAAAATTTAAAAATTCGAGAAAATAATCTTGGAGCACCTTTGCTAGCACCTCACAAACACTTTAAAGAAACATAGTGCCAATGAATTTGTATTTTATTGATCTCCAATCAATATAAAACATGAAACACAGCTCAAGAAATATGGTTCATGATTGCCAACTCCCTTTAGTATTGCCCAAAATACGAAATTGTCAATGGAAAGATGTCTAGAAAAAAATGGGAATTCTGGCATTCATCTCATTGTCACAAAATTTTGAAGGTCATTTTCAACCCAATGATTGCACTGATTTGGAATTGATTAATGACACAAATATCAAAAACACGTTTGCACACTAAAACATCAGTCTGTTTTCCTCGTTTCTATATTGCAGGGTCTTGTAGATCACCTAAAGCAAGTCCACAATGGCTTCTCTACCTTTGTGATTCAAGTTGTTTCAATTAAGAGTGTATGAAGTTGCACAATCACTTGTTGCTTCAGTCTCCATTCATGTCCGTAATGCTTTCGATCGTTCATTTCTTCTTCATTCTTTGAGAATGATGCTATGCTCCTGGTTTCATGAAGCCACTCCAAAAGGACCGCAAGCCTTTTCTTGAATCACTTTGATTTCCCTGGCAGCTTAATTTCTCACGGAGAGTTCACAAATTCTTTTATTTCCACGTTCACTTTCTTGCTACTGTGAGATCAAGCCTCCATTTTCGAATCGCTTGTTGATGATGGAGCGGGACAGGACTTCTGAATTGGCTCGTGTGATGGCCAAAATTAATGCCAAAAATATTTTCACTTTTGTAAGTTTCTGATTGATAAGTAAAGTCGTGAGATCTTTTCAGTGTTTTAGTGGGCCTTTTTTGCCAATTGTACAGGTCCATCGTTTCTGTGAACGTGACTAAACATTTATTAGGAAACAGTATGGAACTTGGCATGATGTTATCCATTTTTCGCGACTCTGAAACTCAAATTTGGCCCTCTTAGGGCCAATAAAAATTCGCCCCAATATGCCAAACTTATCAAAATTGGATTTTTTTGAGTCAGTGGGCAATTTGATAATTCGTCAGACAGAAGGGGACATCTTATCTGATATTATGGGCATATTTTCGTCCTCCGCAAACAACGCATACCTCAGGTCTGGCTGGGACTAAGCGTGGGGGATTTCCATTCACGTTACTGAAAGGTTTGAATATATCCCAAATCGGAGCATAAAAAACATCAACAAGCATCACATTTACCGATAAAACAAGGATATACTATGACAAGGACGTACTACACGACTAGCATACCAGAAAATCAAAATCTGGCATATTTGAGACCCCTCTGGCATGACTTTTTCGTTTTGGCATATTTTACTATAAATCTGGCATCTTTTTCTGGCAGGTTTTGGCTTTTTGGTAAAAATTTCTTGAATCATGTATCAAAATGCAATAAATATCATAAAAATTAGATTTAAAAAAATGATTAGGGTTCATTTTAACAAAAATAAGCAACTCTCGACCTCTGACGGCATTTCCAGTGCTTATGTTGACATTTTTCAGTCACTCCCTCCAAATGTGCAGCAAACGATCTCTAGATTCTTAAAGGAAATCGGTGCTTCTGTGAGAAGAGAATCACTGGACACCTTGAAACCTTAGTCATTTCATGTTGTCATTTCTTTCCTTTATTTTTTAAAAAATGTAGCTGTATTAATAACAGCAAAGCTAATTATTTCCTGTTTTCAAATGATCTGATTCATGGTTTTCTTTATATGATGGAAGCTGTGCAAACACTTTAATTCTTAGCCTCAAAAATGTTTTAAATGGTATCTTAGCTTTTAAAACCTGTTGTTTTGGCCATGATGACAATTTAGAGAAAAGTGCAGATATTAGCCGCAAGAAAAGGAAATTCTTTCTTGGAAATGAGTTCTCCAACAAGCAGTCCTTCAATCTTGATTGATTTGAAATCGGAGATAATTAACATGAAGTCAAAGAAAAAGTTCTTTTTGAAACATAAACTGAATGAACAATTGCATTAATTTAGTTTAAATGATACTTATGGTATTTGAGTTTTTTCAATATCTGCATATGAGTCATGCTGACAGTGCATAGAGCTCTGACATTTTGCTTCAATGAAATAGTAATTTATTCCCTTGAATTTAGTTCTGCAGCATGAAATCTTGCTTGATTTGGAAATTGTGATGGTTCATTTAATTTAAGAAAATGAAGGAACTCCTGCATCAATTGACA
>CM021314.1:80843-133630 GCA_010645155.1 Tigriopus japonicus
AAGGTTTAGTCTTCATTCCTAGCAAATTTGGCAAACCTGTTAGGTGGGAAAAATACTTGTACAGGCACCCAAGTAGACCCAAGTTTCGGCAAGTCCAAGGTACTGTACCGGACCGCTTGCCCAAGCTCCTGTTTGCCTCCCATCACTACCGTCAACCAAATCAGAGCGACCAATTTCAGACCTTAAAAAAGGAGTTGGGGAAGGTTTCAGACTTGTGGACTTTTAAACACCGTTGCGACAAACCAATGCAATTTTGGTGCATAACAAGAATACAGCATTTGAAGTTAGAATAAATGGCTCTAGAATGAAACGAAAAAGAAACACCAAAAACTGATGAAACTTGCATAAACAGCAAAAGAAGTTACTACATAGACCGGGTCTCTTAGTACTGTGTACACTGAACGTTTTGAATCGCGAGACTCCTTTACAAGGGGTGCGAATTTCTGGCAAATAAAACATGCCTTTTAGGCCCCCAAAATGGCAAATTAAATCGTCCAAATTGACAAATAAAATGGCCAATTAACAAGAAAATGGCAAATAAAATGGCAAATAGACACAAAAATTTACCAAAATATAGCAAAACTGGCCACTAAATTTGGAAAATGAGCATTATGTTTCACCAACAATAAAGTAGAAAGCAAGTATATGAACATTTAAGAAAAAGTATTTTTTTTTATATTCCGTTGAACATTCAATATATCCTTTAAACAAAACACTTTGGGCAAAATTTCTTTCTTCCAATTTTTGAACAGAAACGACAATTTTTGCATTGATTTGACCAAAAAACGACAAATTTTGTATTTATTTGCCCAAAAATGGCAAATAAAATGAAAAATGGCAAATATACTTTAAAAGCTAACAAATGGCAAATAAACATGTTTTTGGGCATAAAATCTTATTTGCCTGAAATCTGCACCCCTATCCATTAATAAATCCCCAACCGATCAGTTGGAAAGGCCAAAACCTGTATTAATCCGAATAAGACATATACGTAAGTACATTCATTATTAGTCGAAACATGGAAATATTAGATGCACGCACCCTGTTCCATCTCTATCTTGGACCACTCCGGAGTGGGCACCGACGATTGATCAAGTCCCTTTCTCTTAGTTGTTGGTCCGATTTACTTGAATCAGGGTGACTGAAGTCGGAAGTTGTGAAAGACGCGACCTGGATATATCATTGAGTCCCCTTTTTTGCTTGTCCCTCCAAGCCTTTGCTCTGAGAACGGGTGTGAGGTCGGTGAGGGAGATAAACTCTGTAACGAGCAGATCTTGTGTCAGGTCTGATTCCTGCATTGATCCTTTCAAGCAAAGGCTCAAGTTCGTGTGGTAGCATCACTCGTTGTGGGTCAAAATGGGTCCTTTTGGAAACAGGGACACCCTCCTGGTTCTGTGAGTTTTGTTTTGGAATTGTTGCTAAAGGAGTTTTATGTGAATGGACCAGTGTGGAAAAATGGCAAATAAACTTTAAAAGCTAACAAATGGCAAATAAACATGTTTTTGGGCATAAAATCTTATTTGCCTTAGAGCTCTATATTAGAAAGAGTACAATCATATCCAACGCCATCTAGTTCATTCTGCTCGCAACTGCTCGCCGTTCCCAAAAGGATGCACGAGTACCCTCTAAGCTGAACAAATTTTCCAAAATATGAGACCAAGATAGCAATTTTTGAGAAACTAAGGGGCCTAGAACCCTTATGAAGGGGTCCAAAATGAACTGTTAGTGTGTTTCAAATGAGTTAAGATTGCATTATTTGTAAAATTAGGTTTAAAACTTTAAAAGACATTAAGAGAATGAAAATCTATCCCCTTGGACATATTGATGCAAGTGGTGATGGCAACAATGTGATTGGTAATGAAATTGCAGGGCTACTGAATTCTCTTCCCTCTTGTGCTTGGCTGTCATGGTCATTGCTGAGAAAGAGCACAGGGAATTTTCTTCCTCTCTTGACTTCACCCCTGACTGCAATTTAAACTTGCCCACCTACCCATTGATATGCAAGATCACAGGAGTAGCTGGTGGTGGCCAGCAGGGGAGTCCAGTCAAATGCTTGCTAGCTTCAGATGGCTTGCCCAACTTGCCCACTGGCACTTGTTAAGAAGGGAACTGATAGGATTGCTGGGCCGGGCCAGCTTTCTCTCTCTCTCTCGCTCTCTCTCTCGCTCGCTCTCTCTCTCGCTCGCTCTCTCTCGCTCGCTCTCTCTCGCTCGCTCTCTCTCGCTCGCTCTCTCTCTCCACACTGAGCCCAGTCATGGATATACTTACAGAAGAGGATGCGAAGACAGCTGTTTGTTGTTGTTTTTGAGAGCCCAATGAGGCCCTCTGGAGTGAATGATAGGGAAGTGTTATGGACTCAATATTCAATATTTTGTACTAAATCAGTGAACAAATTGTCTAGACATGATTCTAGTTTGTGTTTCTGTCTCTTAGAGATAATTAAATGCAACCCACTCTTGGGTAAATCACGTTCACCACTCACTATCAACCCTATTCAACTTATCCTGAAATACCAATGGTTTCAGATTATAAGTACCAAACAACACCATCAAAGCGAAGAATACAGTGCTCCATGAGAGTGATCTGTTATTCACTGCATTCTGCATGAATAATCAGTGTGAGGGAATCATCAACAACTCAACTATTAGTTGACAAAAAAATTGTTTAATCTCGTGCTTCCTCTCGGTTTGGCTGATCAAAATGTTGATATTTGGCATCTTATGGATTTCAAGGATTTCAGACGATAAAATGCTGACTAAAAATGATGTTTTTATGGGGAAGAGTGTGGATACTGTGGCTGTGAGTTTCATTGTTAATAGCATGGCCACAGTTTTCTAAAAAGAAGCCCAATCTTCATAAAACTTGATCAAAGTATAACTGAACTCGTTGTCTGAAGTTGGTATTATTATATTTAAGTTACATATGCATTTATTCGAGATCCATTCTCCATTTTGTGCGAGATATTGGTCTGAAGGAGCTCAGTTTTGACTAATTCCCGAGAACAGAAAGCAGCATTATGAAAATGAATGGTAGGAAAAGGAGCGCTATCTAATGCTGCAACAATATTCTGAAGCGATGTTTGCTATCAAACACCTATTTCTATCGTTTTTTGGCAATTTCGTTCAAATTCACTGCAGAGCCGCACCGTTTTAAGGGCCTCATTGGGCTACGCGTCAGCTGAAGTTCGCGTCCTGTGGTGAGAGGTTCCTGGCCCAGTGAACAAACAAGGAGGACTTGACTCAAAATTTCAGGGTTGATAGGTGAAGAAAGGAAAACTCAACATTCTCCTCTCTATCAATATTCTATCTGAAACATTTTTATGGTAGGAGCCCTGATTACGAACGTTTTCTCTGAAAAGCATTGATCAGAGTGAGGGGTGAGATATTCATTTTTCTCTTGGTCTTTTAGGTTTTAAACTTAATTTTACAAGTAATTCAGCTTTGAATCATTTGAAACACACTAATAGGTCATTTTGGACCCCTTCATTAAGGTTCTAGGCCCTTTACTTTCTCAAAAGTTGTCACCTTGTTCTCATATTTTGGAAAAGTTGTTCAGCTTAGAGGGTACTTTTGCATTGTTTTGGGAACGGCGAGCAGTTGCGAGCCAAATCAACTAGATGGCGTTTGATATGATTGTACTCTTTCTAATATAGAGCTCTAGGTTGAACTAAATGTCTAGCCTATTTTTTGCATACTTCGGAAAGTGAAACTGCCGCTAGAGGCGCGGCAATCGCGCGACTCGTTCTAGCACCATCTAGCGATAAAAATTCAAACTATTTGTACTTTACAAGGAGAGGAAGGGTCCTTCAGTCGGAGACTAGTTGATGTTAACAGCCGATTCATCCAAAGACGTTTCGAAAGGTGGGTCACCATTAGTGATGGGTTCCGAGTTGGGAGTGTTGCCACATTTTACTTGGAGATTAGGTATCTTGCTGTTTGAGAAGTTTAGCAGTGGTCAAGCTTTTTGACCCTTAAGGACCAAGATGGCAAAAGTATTGCAAAATACGAACTCAAATCCATCAGTAGTCACCATGAAGGAACAGATGGATATACTCGTCAAAGCTTAGTCAATCACTAATTTCAGTTTGTAATCTTATGTTTTCTTTATTCTTGTGAATAGCTCACAAACCTAATGACAGAAGGGAAAAGCTTGATGATTTGATTCAAGTTCACTTTCCTGCTTCCTCTTTGATAACTTGTTACTGTTCGTACATTCTTTCCATTCTTTTCCATCACGTTCTATCAGATTCGACTAATTACTTAATTACTGTATAACATAGTCCAGTACCAGGATCACGGTGACTTGGGCTTTGAAGAAGCTAAAGGCTTTATATACAAAGAATCGCAAAGGTCTGGAATCGAAGGTCTTCTCTGATTAGAGGGTTCCTCGGGACCCAAGTTCTGATTGGTCAAGCAACCCCTTGCGCCAACGTGACTAGATGCAGCTTGTCTTGGAAGCTTTCAGGCCCAAAAAGTCACAAATTCGTGGCTTCTAAATCAAGATTAACATATTGAATGTTTTACGCGACTAAAAAAGAGAGGCCCCAACAAATTTATGAAGTTTTAGACATGAGATTGTATGAAAAAGTGGAAAGAGTCAACCGCTTTCTTTTTTTGGACACCCTGATGATCTCTACTCCACATGAGATTGGGAGGGCAAGGAGAAGACAGGAGATCTCAGTTGCTGAACAAAGGGTGGCACTTTACATGCCATTTCCAAATTTGTGTTTCTGGACTTTGTGTGAGGCAAAGAAAAAAAATGCTACAGAATGTTTAAATTTCTTTATGTAGTATCATTCCAATTTGTAACTGCAACATGTATCTATTGGATTGAAAGCCATTAAATTGGAATTTTCCTGGGACAAAAGCTTTCAAGACATGCCGCATCCAGTCACGCTGCCGCAAGGTGTTGCTTGACCAATCAGAACTTGGGCCCTGAGGAACCCTCTAATCAGAGAAGACCTTCGATTCCAGACCTTTGCGATTCTTTGTATATAAAGCCTTTAGAAGAAGCAAGTGAAAACCTGAAACAGGAATGGCAACCAGGGAATCATTCGAACCTCCACTTCAAATGAAGTTTAGTCACAAGGTTAAGAATTTAACAGACTTTCCTTTATTCTTTATTGCTTTCCTCTATTCTATTATCATTTGTGCAAACATGTAAATTAGACCAGCCGTACAGCTGAATACATGTCTCATTTGCATACAAATATATTGCGATACAACAACTATCTCATATTCTGAAACATAACAATAACGTACTACACACATCAATTAAATACTCGTCTTTCTAAACCATTCCCATCTTTCCAGCCCTTTTTCATGGTTGAAATTCAATTTGGGAGTCGAGCGCTAAAGACAAAACTTCGAAACAGGTCCTTTGTGGGAATCTAGGTCGAACTTTTCCCGCTAGATGGCGCTGAAACGAGTCGCGCGATTGCCGCGCCTCTAGTGGCTATTTCACTTTCCCGAGTATGCAAAAAATAGGCTAGAAACTAAATGCTAATTCGTACTGAACTATCCATATCCCTTTTTTGATGTGTTATAGCTTAATGATGCTCCCTCATTCTTTCGTAAGATCGTAGTTATGAAAGTGGAATGAAAAAAAAAATGCAAATGTTGCCCCAATGGTTAGCTGAATTCATGTCCTGTTTGTTCAGCAAGATATTTCTTATTGGAGTTAATCTGAAAAAGTTAACTAAACGGGACAAATAGGGCTTTTGGATGATAATTTTACTATTTCGATATTAAACTATATGAAAACAGTTAAATGGTCAAGTCTTTGAGGTTTTTTCTCGACTTTGATTCTAATGAAGTGGCAATTACGTGCAAAAACCAACAACACTCCTCATCAGATCAGGTGAGAACCACGAGAAATGTCAGTCTTTAATTCTAATGTTTGCTCAAAAATAGACAAGTTTCAAACTTATTGCAACAAGATGATTGCTAGTGGTTTGTTGCTCTACAATTCCAGTCAAACGGAAATGCTCTCCCATTTAATTTTCGTAAATTCCATGGTTTGAATTGCGTGATAGATTAAGTAACGTCTCTAAGATTAAGGCGCGAAGCGCCTAGATTCCCAACCTGGAAGCGTCATCTGATGGTTTCTACCGCCATCTAGTGATGTTTATCTTGCCTCTTAGGGCTGGGAGTCTCCCTCAATGGAAGTGTGGCTAAGCCGTCTCTGTTCTCAAGCTCGATAATCCAACACTCGCAGCTATTTGAAGAGAGACGCGCGCAAAAGAAACAAAAGTCAAGGCAAATGTTTTGCCTGCGGCAGTTCTTCTCACCTAATTATGCATTGCAATCGGAAGCATGAACTAACTTGCAACATATTCAAAAAGAAGGGGCATCTTGCAACAGTTTGCCTTTATGGCACCGCCTCATACCAATCCAGACAAGGCTCTCATAGGGAATCGTGGAATCCAACTCGTTCACTCCCAAACACGATGAAATGTGAGTCACGCTCAGGAAACCAAGAGGAACAACTTTGATTTTCTGAGTTTCTCAAAGTCAGGTCTAGATTTAAAGTTTTATACCTAAAAACCTATTAAATAAATTAATTTTTGAAAATCTAGTCAGTACACTTTTAGAGCAGATTTAGATACCTTTCGAATCGAAATTGCTTGAAAATATGTTGCTCAGCTGCTGAGTTATTTGAGTTTAACCGGTTCATTTTTGGTCCAAAAAAGCAAAAAACATTCCGGGTATATGAAAACTCAAATTCCCAAGCAAATGATATAGATGTCTGATGTCACAAGATAAAATCAAAATTCTTCGTTCTTCGTTCTTCTATGTTTTGTCATAGCAGAGTCAGTAATGAACGTTGTATCACTGCAATTATCGAGAACCACCCTGGCTTTGATCAATCTTCCATTGGTCCCCACCACATCCACGGGTAAAGGAAATGATGCTTTCGCCCTTTGCTGCCATAGTTGCGACATTTGCCTCCTTTGGCACAATGTATAAGAGCGTATGATGGCTGGACTTTCAATTATCGTTTTTGCAAAAGATCGAATTTCTACACTGAGCAATACGAAGTCCTGGTTTTAGACAGCTAAAGCATAAGTCAAGAGTTCTTGCCTTACCACGTCGAGTTTCCACATCCATTTTCTTGAACCGGTCACAATGCTGAATCAAATGGTCTCCACCGTAAATCGGGCACTCAACCTGTTTCCCTGTTTGCGTGGAAAAGGTTGAACTGTGAGGTGGGTTGCTCCTCTTTGGTTTCATTCTTTCTTGAGGTGCAGACTTCGGACTTCCTGGGGTGACTCGACGGAAATGTCTCGCTCTTCTTTGCGCCCAATGACCAAAGTCTTGGAGGCTAGACCTCTGGAACGTCTCGCTCCACTGTTTCCGAGAGCGCGAGCGTGTCTTTTAACTCAGCTATCACCATGCGAGCTCCACTTTCGTCCTCACCACTCTTCTAAGATCTTCAAGGCCTTTTCATATCCGCTGCTTCTATTACAATGTCGAACGAGCTCCATTTGCTTGTGACTCAAGCACGATTTCAAATGGGCTAGCTTATCGGCTGAATCCACTGATGTTCCGTGCACCAATGCGTTGAACATGTTCATCAATCAAGGCCAATCCAGAACATGTCCCTCAAACTTGGGCAGTTTTGATCGTATATTGGGTCTTCGGTAACCCCAACCATCATAAAATCTATCCCAATCTATCTTCACACGTCACTGAACTGGTCTTGCAAGTTCACCCTTTTGAACGGTTGATCGGTTGAACCTAAATTGTGTTGCACTCTTGGTAATGTAGCAGTACTGATTCGGGATGATCAGTTTGGGAGCGGTGCTACAATCATCCGATGATCCAATCGGATAGAGTACCTTTCAGAGCTTGAATAATAAACGTGGTCGGAGACAGAGTTTTATGGTTAGGGTCTTATCCTTTATTTGGTCGAAGGTGGTGATGTTGAATACAGGATAAGTCAGCAAGGGGAACTTCTTAGACTGAGATGGATAGCTGGGTACAAAGGTACTATGACTGTATGTGAACGCCAATAATAGCTCTGAACTCAACTAGCTTCAGTAAGTGAGTAGTTGCTGTAGTACACATGTGGAAGGCTATTTATACTAAATGGATGTGTACTACCAGATATTACATATGACATGATCATTGTGTATACCGGTTTATACCAGTACATGTTCATAAGGCGTGGTCATTGCTTACACAAGCACGTATGATACCAAAGACAGACAAAGGGCATAGAATGTACTAGAATGTACTACGTGTAGAAATATGTTATTGCGGTGGATTATCAAACGTTTGCATCCTTTGTCTCTTCTGTTCAGGGCCGTGACTTGTTATGATGCGTCATTGACTGGTGACTTCATACAGGTGAATTGATGGTTCGGCATCAGTTCCACTACAGTAATACAAAGGTATATTCATGTATATTCATCTCCGTAACCCCTAAACCTAGACTCAATTAACACCTTAGCCCTGCTCGCAAACACGCTCCAATGATCGTTCGCCTCGACGAAATTATTGTCCGAGGCAAGTGTGAAGCGAAAGGTTGGGGGTAGGTGTCTGAACAGCCGACTAAACGTATTAACTCCATTTTATTTGCAATTTCCATTTGCTTAATTTGAGTCTCAAATTACGACTTAATTAGGTTGCCCAAAATGACGTTATAGGTTTTCATAGGCTTTTCAGACCAAATTTAGCCATTTATTTATTGCTCTACAGCTTTTACTCTTTGCAAGAGTAAAAGCACTTGAGCAGAGACAGAGGCAATGCAAATTGTATTTGGCAGAGGGAGGAAAGTGGCAGAAAATGCCAGAAAGAAAAATGGCATGTAAAAAAGGGCAGGCAAAAATGGACCAAAAATACGAGATCGAAAATTGTCGACCTAAAAAAGGAGATCGGAAATTTTTGACCAAAAACGAGATCGGAAATTTTTGACCAAAAACGAAATCGGAAATTTTTGACCAAAAACAAGATCGGAAATTTTTGACCAAAAACGAAATCGAAAATTTTTGACCAAAAACAAGATCGGAAATTTTTGACCTAAAACGAGATCGGATATTACAAACAGTCGTAGCGTAGGGGTTGAACATTCGCCAACTACCCGCAACAACCCTGGTTCAAATTCCGGGCTTGTCGAGTTCTAGTGACCTGTGGTATTAAGTTAAATGCAGTAGTCACGGCCCTTGACGGCTTAAATGGGCGAACCTTGGGTCATTACCGAGGTTGAGGTAAAAATTAATGCTTGTTCAGTGGAGCGGCAATATCCCACAGTGCAGACAGCCTCTATCAGATTGCAGCTGCAAAGCTGTATTTCGGCTTGAAAAAAAAGAGATCGAAAATTTGCGCCCTAAAAAACGAGGCAAAATAATTGCAAACGAGAAAATTTTCGCTCAAAGGTGGCAGATTGTGGCGGTATGTGATTTCAAAAATGACAGTGAACGCCCGTAAATGGCAGTATTTCAAACAACATTTGGCAATGTCGGCCTGAATCCACATGGTAACGCTGATTCGGAATGTTTATAGATGAAAAACAACGTGGCTTCCACTCTTCCTTTTCCTTCGTTTTTACCTGTATTTTGTTTTTTTTGACACTTTGGTAAGAAACCTTATTTTAAATGACTTTAGGATAAGGAAAAAGTTATTACTGAACCTTACTATTACCTTGAAAACTTAGTTTTAGGTAAAAATTGCCCCAAATAGGCGTTTTAGGTTAAAACCTAACTTTTCCGGTAAAACTTAAAATATTCAGCCCTAGTTTTTGACTCTTATTTGTAATAAGGATGGATTTCCAGTTGGGAGTGTTAATGGTAATGCAAAAAGACAGGTTTTTAAAAACTCTTTGACTAAAGTCCTAAACAATTACCAATATGGCAATGATGGTCTTCCATTAGGTAGTGCTGCCATATTTTACTTGGAGATTAGGTCTTGTACCTTTTGATGAGTCTAGCTGTGGTAAGCTTTTTGACCCTAAAGGCCCAAAATGGCAAAACTTTGCCAAAAATCGAACTCGAAACACATAATTGTGGTACCAACGCAAAAAAATTCGGCTAATTAAGAACCCCGACTGGAAACTTTGAGAAATACTTGATAAATTCAGAAGTTTCGAAAGGCTGAATGAAAGAAAATGTTTAAGGTACCCTCTGAGCATTAGCCAGGTACAAATGGCTTTCTCGCCCTGATCAAAGGTCCCCTATTGATTTCAAGTTCCTAAGTTTTCTCCAATAACAAACAAGTCACCCTTCATTCTTTCACATCTAATTCCTTATCATGTCCATAGTTTCGAACATGACCCTGCCATCTCACATGGCTGGCTTCCTCCATGAATTGGGACCGCCAGGAGGGGGAGTGTACAGTTTTGTGAGTCGTCCCGCAGCTCTGTTGCTTCGTCGTCCCAGATACAAGAATGAGCAAAATGGAGGACGACCTGTGAATATTATGCACGACCGAAGAGTGATCAGAGGGAACACGTATTCCGTTCAAGGGCCTCCATTGAGGTCCAACAGGTTACATTCTAGGCACAACCAGAGAGAGCAGCTGGCTTTTATCTCTCAAACGCCTAAATTAGGGAATGAAAAAATAACGACCGGAAATAGCAACCGAAATAAAAACCTTGTCACCACAAATTATTCAAGCAATCCAAACCCCCAATTGACCTCATCACACCCTTTCAACGAGTCTAGTAACCAACGTCATTCTGAAATGTCTATTGGGGCCAAGTATTCAGCCGCCAAAAGCCGCGTGAGAAAACGGTTGTGCCAATTTCAAAGTCAAATGCTGAATGCGGGGACTCATGATCCTTTGAATAAAGATGTCCAAACTGAACACCCGCCAGACTCAATGGAACATTCTGGGAAATACGTTGAGATTCATGCCCAAACTGATGACAATAATGATCATAAACATGCAGACATATCTTCTAAGCCAATTCATGAAGTAAAAATGTCGGATGAAACGCCAATGGTCGACATAGCCACTCAAATATATCCTCTGGACAGCGAACTTTTTTCTTTTGACGAAGAAGTGGCATTATTACTCGAAGCTTTAGTCTGCAGAACAATG
This sequence comes from Tigriopus japonicus, assembly GCA_010645155.1. Lineage (NCBI taxonomy): Eukaryota > Metazoa > Arthropoda > Copepoda > Harpacticoida > Harpacticidae > Tigriopus > Tigriopus japonicus. The sequence continues at coordinate 91,886 of CM021314.1, forward strand.
GAGAATAGCATTTTAGAGATTCTTGAAGAAGACAATACAGATCAAGGGGTACAATATACCTACTATTTGACAATATGAATCTTTTTCTACACTTTATCATATACAAATGTAAAACAACAATCAATCGAGTATTTTACTTCCACCTTCAATATTGTTGCAAGAAAAGGTAGCATCTATCGTTTATTCAGGATCCTAGCATTTATGATTCATCCCAAAAATCCATCAAAAGTTGAGGGCATAAGAGCCACATGAGATTGAGGCTGCTTATTTTAACCCTCAAACATTCGCAAGTAATTGTAAAATATGTGCAATGCCCTTATTTATTCATTCATTTGTCATCCTTGGTTTCGATCTATCTCGAAAACGCATCCTGTTCTTTTAGTTATTGAAAACGTACTCCCATTCATGTTATGTTAACTTCGTTGCATTTAATAAATAAAAAAATGCCAGATGAAAATGTTTCATGAATATTCATTTTTGTCATGAATTCAACAATGAGCAACAAAACACCTTTTTATCATTTGTAGAACGGACAAAAAGTGTAAAAAAAATTGGGAGCATCAACAGATTTTCCTGCCTTTTGCACTTTGCGCCTTTATTTGCATTTTTGCACTTTTATTTAGGAATTTGGCCAAAATTGACAAATTGTAAAGAAAGTTTTATGTTTTGAGAACAAATGTCAAACCTAGAATGGAAGGATCTGACAAATGTCGATTGCTGACTTCGGTTTGATTGCCTACTGAGATCGATATTTATAAAAGAAGGCCATTATTAACTTGAAACCATCAAGCTAACCAGATGTCAGAGTAACGATACACTGGGCTTAATTGAGCTCGAGTTATCATTTTTAAGTCCAAAGATATTTGAGACCAGTTTGGAGGTGTAAAGACAATGTAGCATATAAAATCTAAGTATGATGTCATCCATCAATTAATTATTCACTCTTTCATTCATGGCTGAACGAGTGCGATCTTCTGTAATTTCAATCTAATGGCCGGATATTTTAAGGCCCTGGGGTGGGATGCAAGCCATTCAAACTTACAAATATGTCTTTACTATTTTTCGACTTATACATCAACAGTCTTGCGCATTCTGCCACCAGATGTCATTAATCTGGGCCAAATCATGATACTAGCTCATATGTTTTGAGGGCAAAGCTAGTTAGTTGACTTGCTAGTTTACTTCAGAGTGTGCTTGCCCGGTTTTCTTGATAGATCTGTTGTTTTTCGAATTCGATGGACCGTTTTGATCTTGAAATTCCAGAACATCTATGATCCATCACTCACCAGCTTCCAGAGTCACTGCCTCTTGATTTCAGCTACTCCACATTTCTCCTTTTTTTCTTTGTCTCGTAGCCTTTTCAACTCCGCGCCTACAAACAGGTCAAGGGGCATGCAATTTTTGATATTGCGTTTGAAGAAACACTGAAAGGAAGTTTGCTTGGATGATCTAATGAACATTAGATCAGTGTTGAAGTGTTCGAATGGGAATGCTTCAATGACGCCGAAGAACTTCCCTCTTTGCATGCTATAAGTCTTTTTTCTCCTTGATCAAACCTTATGTTAAGGCCAAATAGCGAGATGACTTACTTGAAGTTGACTTGAAGTCAATGCTACTAGCACACCTTGGCGCACGTTAACATATCAACTACTGAGTTTACACGTTACAAAGGTTCATTGGAAGAGCTTGAAATAGAGGGACGTGCAGCCCCACGTTGCCAAAGATGCCAATAAATTAACCCAAGAAGCACTGAATTGCACCAGTGGGAGGCTAATAGAGACGTGTAAAGTACGGGCACGATCTTTGAGCTTAGCAGGCTAGTCAGGCTGCGCCACAATCCTTGCAAAGCTATCATGATCAAAGCTCTTCAAGTCTCTCCAAAACTTGGAACGCAAAATTAATTGTTATGAATAAAAATCGTTTGAAGACTTTGGCTTCTACAATTTGGGTTCAACGCTCAATTTGAGTCAGAATGACATGGGAAAGAAGCAGAGCATTGCATTATTTCAATTACACGAAAGGGTAGTCAACACCTCAAAAACTTGAAACACTAAAAGCAGATGACGTCCTAGTGCCATTGTATGTAACGGTCCACCTCTCTATGATGAGAATTGTGATTTTCTGTAGTATTAATTCAATAGCGTGCTTCTTCAAACGAGACCTGGCTTGTATTCAGTGTTTCAAATTTCAGCACAATCGAATGCCGGAATGAAAAGTTATGCCCTCTCAAACTTATGTACAGAAGAGAGCAAAGAATGAATGAAATTACTCTTTTGTGGTAAAGCAATTACAAGAAAATGGTTAGTTCATTGATTCTCGGGAAAATTTGCACTGAACTTTGAGTGAGCTTAACTTTTGACTCCGATGTTTGATTGAGTTGAAAATTTAAATACGCATTCTTGTCAACATAAGCAAGGTCTCATTTGCTGAATAACATAGTTGATTTGTTCCTACTGGAAATCGTGATTCCTCTCGTTAGCCTCCCAGTCCAGAGAAATTCAGCGGTTCTTGATTAACCAAATGGTGTAAAGAAAACATAAATCTCAAAGTTGATTTCACTCATAAGATAGAGAGTTATTTAGCAGATTTGGGAGCCACGCACAAGGAAGGTTTTGGCCAATCCAAAATCGATAATCAAAGATTGGAATTGGAGGCCGAATTCTTGAAAAGAGCTTCATCCCTGAAGCAAGAGCGCCATAGGCTAAGAGATGCCGCGAGAGCCCTGGTTTTACGGACTGACGATCTAGAAGAAGAATTGCAACAAGAACATCAACGAAGCCAAAGAGGAATCTCTCATCAACAAGAAGGTAATGCATACTGATGCGAAACAAACAAAGTAACCAAGAACAAACAAACAACACAATACCAAACGAATACAAATCACAAATAAAGAACAAACAGTTCGGAAAAAGAATTCAACAGATGTTGATTAATTTGGTCTCCCAGAAAAACAGGACTGCTAAAAAAAATTCTTTTAATAGCGTTAATTATTGTGACAAAAATGATCAGCAGACACTAGTGTTGGGACTTTAGCCACCCTGGAATCAAGTAGCTTGAGACGGTGCTATAAGAAATGAGGACTTAGATGCTTGATGCCGGCTTGATGCTCAGGATGTGGTTTGATGCTGATTTTCAATCTTTTAGCTGTTGATGCTGAATCACAACACGATCTTGCATTGGTATGGAATCAAGTAGTGATGTGACTTGGGCGCTTGGGCAAGCTTTTTTTTCGCGACATCGTACACCGGGGTCGCCAATTTACCTTCAGTGAAATGGTATTCCCTCTGCCTACCTATCTTCAAAAACCAGTTTTTCATTAAGAAGCACTGAAACGCGCCCCTGACTTTCGTAACTTTGGATCAGGGTTGCAAATTAACCTCAAATTTGTGTTTGCTTAAGTTAGTTAGCAAAGCACAAAACCTCCATTAGGTGACCCTACCTTGCAACCTCCCGTGAAAAAACTTGCCCAAGCCAAGATTTCACAACACTAGAATCAAGCATTTTTGCTGATATGGGCCTCTGACCAAGGTCCTTAAGGTGACTACCCCAGTGCTATCTTATATTGCTTGGTTGAATGAATGAATAATTAGGAAGACGAAATATATTTTTTTCAAACTCTTATTTGAGAATAAAACTTGATTTGTTGATATGTTTATTTGGACGTATTTAAGATATAAAACCACATGAATAACATCCACCTATGGCATGAGGATGCCATCTCGTCATTACTCAGCCACACTTGTCATATACGTTGAAAGGCTTATCAATTGCAGGCATGCCACTTTTCCCCATTAATAACTTTTTGCTTTGCCAATTCACTTGACTTCTTCATCCTGGCAATTCAAATGTCTAACTTGTCCCAGACAGATGTATTGGATCACTTCTTCTTTGCAATGTGTTTCGTGGATTTGTCACTTCATTGTCCGAGTCTTCGTAACAAGAAGTATTTGTCTCAAGATATTATAAATTTAGCAAAGCTATCATCAGACCATTTGAACCTGTAGGCTGTATCCCAATTGTGCCTTAAAATTATTTTGAGTGGCCAAGATACAAATTCATATCCATCATCATGTTTTCAGTTGACTTGGTCTTTTCAATGTGAATTTTAAATTCACCTTTAAGCTTTTGTATCAATCAATTTGTAGCATATGTTCCTCAAAACCAGGTTTCTAAAAGATCAAATTGTATTAGGCTACTGCTGCTTCATCAGGAAGTCTCCCTATCAAAATTTGGCTGGGAGACAATACAATTAAACATAGTGTAACCTATATTGGATACGTACATTTTGATATCCGGATTTTTTCATAGTTGATTTCATATTCCAAATGTCTGTAGCATTATTATGGCTAAAAGGAAAATAAAGAACAAAAATAGTGAATGCTACTGGTGAACCAAATACAATACCAGGGTTGCCAACTGGCGATTTCTATCGCCAGATTTCACGAATCTGGCGATTTTGAAACGTGTCTAGCGATAGAAAAATTAATCTGGCGATAAATCTGGCGATTTTAATATCACTGGCGATAAATCTGGCGATTTTAGTATTTCTGGCGATAAATTTGGCGAAATGAGCAAATTTGGCGAAAAATTAGGCGAAATCGGGGAAACTTGGCGAAAAAAATTTGGCTAAATCGCCCATTTTTGGCGGTAACTCAGGCAAATTTTGATTCTTTCTTTATGATTTTGACTCTCATTCTGACTAAAAACCAAGGACTAAATATTTTAGATGACAATCCCAAAAGGGGGGGGGAGCTGTGAAAAAAGTATTGTTTCTTGATTTGATTGTGATTTTATCAAGAACAAGAAAATTTGCTTCGCTCTTTTGCTGTAGAACTTACTTCCTTCCTCTTTGCGACGAATCTATCCTTTAGACGGCCCATTATAAATGTTTAAGTCTCATCTAGACGACTTGTTATCCACGCTTTTATCCATATGCTTTTATCAGACATGACTTTTCTCCACTCCGGCTTTATCTTTTTTTGACATTTACATGGAATGACATTCTGTGTACCAGTTAAAATCGGTAAAAATTGAAGACTAAAATTTTCAACAAGAGAGTTTGGGAAAAAGAGACTGTTATGAAGTCAAAGGCTTCGGCAAACGCATGTGTAACTGGTTTTGAAAAATTCCCAATTTGATTTTCCTAATGGTGGGGCCAATTGAAATCCTAAATAAACTATGCATCCTATTTTTTGCGATTGCCCCTGTTTGGTTTTGGTAACGGCCTCGTTATGGGTTACTAATCAATTTATTATCATATGGTCAAAATACAGAGCATGAACAATGTCATTGGTTTAAAAATGTTTTTTTTACTATTTGAGTGATAACAAAGAGTTTTAAATTTCATAGCATTTCAGAAAAGAGTCCAAAGATTTTGTTATTTAGCATCAATAAAAATTTCAATTTTGTTCCCAAATTACAAAATAAAACGCGTTCAAAGTGCTATAAAAAAAAAATATGAAGGAAAGTCAAAACGGTGGCATTCCGTTTTTCTTCGAGAACGTTTGTCATGAAATGTGTATCAAAAGATAAAAGTTGAAATGAAAGTTGAAAAACAAAACTGAAGAATTGACCATTTTAGGTGCTCCTTGAAGATTACTTCAGCACGATTGACTATCTATGTACATAGGGTTGTTAGTAAAAAGAAATTTGGCGAAAGTCTGACGATTTTTCAAATGAGGTGGCGAATTTTGGTGGCAAATCTGGCGATAAGAGCCGTCGAAGACCTGGCAACCCTGATCTGGAGTGTTACTCCTCTTCCATCCTCGTCAACACCTCCTCAATGCAGGTACCATTTCCATATGAAAATGAAGGAACGAGAATTGTCTTATTTTGAAAGAAGATGTAGTCCAAGTCGGATGGGCTATATATACTGTTGGCTATAACTATTGAAGGGCACTTTCGACGGGTCTGAACTCTGAATCAGATCAGCCATCTGATCCGGATAGGAATTGAAATAGGCAAATCGAATCGGTGAAAAAGCTGACTCTCTGTGAGAGAAAATCACAACCACATGATGTGGTTCGGAATCAAAAGCAACATGGGAGAATTAGACTACACAACGTTTGGTTCAAAATAAACCCTGGATGAATGGCAGGGAATCTTCAGTTTTGGGCACGCATCAAGCTTTTTCAGCTTCGAGCTAAGTTCACATTAGCAATCACGTCGTCCTTGAGACAAAATGAGTGAAAAATACGAGGATTAAATCATCGTCGCATTTGTATTGGCTATTTAATTTTTCTGACTCTTCAAGCCAAGCGTTTGATCAATTTGGCAAATCATCAACAATGAATATGAGATTCATGTATGATTTCAATCACAAGTTATACATGATTTAGTAAGCTTTTCCGTTTCTTTTGAAACATCCGATAGGTGCCCAAAATAAATTGCATTGGTGAGAGCCTGTTTCGTAGTTCAAATCCTAATTCAATTCACGTCACAACATCGCTAATGAATGCCCTCGCTCATGGCTGGAACATCTCTTTGAGGCCTAGCTTGAATTGTCATGTGGGGATTTTCGGTTAGGTGCAAATGCACAAATTTGACTCATAGCTTTCGCATCAATTGCTTTAGTGTATGCATATGGGTGTATATGTGGCAGGAACTACCGTAGGAGAGATTTAAACGACAGCTCGTTGTTACCTCTATTGCGAACGAATAGAATGGTTCATACGAGCACGCCTCTCATACTTAATTCAAATTTCTCTGAATAGAGTTTACATTTTTAGTTTCCCTTCGTTGGCGCACACATCTATTTACCACCACCTGTGCTCAACAACATCGTTTCGATTTGCTCTTTTTCAGCATGTTGAAAAGCTATTGTTTTGTTTCATTTTTTGTTTTACTGTTCGAATCCCCTGTGATCCAAAGTGACCAAAAGATGGAAAATATCACAACTCTTGCCAGAAATGGTTTGATTAATAATGTAACCAGTTTTGCTACGGCACTACAAAAATTTGCTGATCGTTTTGAAGAAGTCGAAACGAGACAGAATCGTATTTTGGAAAGGGCAGTTCGATCTCTATATAGTGATCGAGATAGTGGAAGTGATGAAGGAAATGGTAAGCTTCTTTCCATGATTCATCTTCTGCCAGACGATTACGACAAAAGACAATTTCCACCTCAAAAGGACGATGGTAAGCTCAAGTCCATCAAATTTGAAATGTGGATAACCCAAAAAAAAAAACGTTTTCCTCTTTGTTTGCAAAGAACCTAATGAGATTTCAATAACCATGGACATATTTAGCATTCCTCAGCTGGACGAAAAGAAGGAGGTAAGTTCAAATTTCAATTCTCTCAATCAACATTTGGCCCAACCTCCTAAATAACATTCCTTGGTAACTTTATCATTTTCAACTAAAGGTAAAAGTAAAAAATCAAGCAAACTAAAGTAAGTATCCAGTTGTTATAGAAATTTGCAAACACAATGAGGTATGTTTCAGATCTTGCACACTGAGAGGATTTATTTATCAATTGCTGGGATGTTTGAGTTTGAGTGGTCTATTTTTGATGAGTTGAGCAATGGTTGACGATTTGAGTAACCAAATGCAGCCAAAAATTTCTTCCAAAAGAGGGTTTAATATTAACAGGAAGTCATATCAAACAAAAATTTCTTCTAAGGGTGTTTCTAATTCTAAAAATGACCATCATATCAAAGTGCCTAGTTTTTGGACACAAACTGAATGTTTCAGATTATGCATGATATGATGATTATGAGATTATGTACTACCTATATATCTAGCTCTGGTAGGCAGAACATGGCACGTTCAAATGTAATAAGATTTTAGGCCAATGCAGAATGCATTTTACAAAATTGATAAACATTTACAATTTTTGCTATTTTCGGCCACTTTCTCCACTTTTGGATATGGCCAAGGAAATATTTTTTTTCTCGGCCACCAGATCTCATATTCGGCCATATTCGGCCAATTTTGGAAGTGGCCGAGGGACTATTTTTCTTTCGGCCGTCGGGTTTCAAATTCAGTCACTTTTGCCAAAAAGCGACTAAATGTGGCCAAGTGGCCGAGGACTGAAAATTAGTGACCCAAAACTCCTATCCTGTAACAAAATCTGCCATTTTTTATGCCATATTATAAAGTCACTTAAAACATGCTTAAAGATAATTGTTGCAAATTTTTTACAACTCAAGGTGAGACGAAGACGAAGATGTGTTTACCTAAAATATTGCAGAAATCTACTTTGCCGTTTGTCTACATTGATACAACGACCTCTTGCTTTCCTGCTTAGTCCTTCGAGAATGCCAAAGAGCAGAGCACTGCTCTCACTACATCTAAGACTTTCTTAAAAGTACATTTTCTAATATTTATTTTTTTTTGTACGTTTTATGTATTGCATTTACATCACAAAATTGGTCTCAATAGTTTCTGGAATTTGAAAATGACTTCTCCAGCTCAACAAAAAACACCTTGATAGGTTAGAAGTAAGATGCCATTAAAACCCAACACCAAAAAATGAAGTTAACTCTTCTAGAGAGTCCTTGTATCTAGTATTTTCTTATAAATATATTGATGTTAGATGTTTGGTAAGAAAAACCTGGTGCGTTTCTGGGAAGAGTTAAAGATTTGCAAGGTACAGCCAACCAAAAATCGATTTCCCTCGCGCAATTTTGACAATTTGGTGTCATCATAAATCTTACAAAGTTGCAAAAAGGGAGTTAAAAAAACTGACATTCTAGTTTTTCCAAAGTTTGGGAGAACCTTTTTAAATCAATTTATTTTTCAGTAAAAATCAGATTTGGTTGAAAAAATCAAAGAATATGCTGTTTCTTTTCAAATTCTTGAAATGATTTGATAAATGGAGATTTTCCTTCAATTTTGCAAGAAATGGCCCAATTATTTTAAATCTGCTCAAAATGGCAAAATTGTTGGTTGATTAACTATTTCAAGTATTTTCTTACAAAGTTGAAAGGAGCCACGAAGTTTGGAATTTTGCTTTTTTCCCCAGGCTTTTACTAAAAAGAGAGTTAGCTTATGCCAAACTAACATGCCTCACTTTATGAAAGGGGAATCTTTTTCTATTCAGGAAATCATGTTGGAAGTACGCTTGTCGCATTATTGGTACGATTCGAGACTCGAGACCAATTTCAAAAAGCCCATTGAGTTGGTTCCCGAGGCTATTGGAGAGTTTTGGTCTCCAGACAGTTATTTCCACCACGCCAAAGACTCAAAAACTGTCAATTTAATTCGAAAGCCTGCTAGTTTGAGGATCACTCCAGACAAAATGATAAAATACACCATGATGTAAGGATTCTTTGTTTAAATGATACCATGCTAATTATTAATCTTCTTTGATTTGCTTATCCCGTGACTAGAACAATGGTTACTATTGGATGTCCAATGTCGTTCCATATTTATCCAATGGATCAACAAACTTGTAGACTTGAACTTCAAAGCTGTAAGTTCATTATAAAGAATGTATTTTAAACAAACATGTGACACATTACATCATTTAATATTGTAGTCGGATATAGCTTACAGTATAACAACTACACATGGAGAAGAAAACCTTTCCTCAAGCGAGACACGGTGTTGGATAATCACAACGTGAAGATAGCCCATTACGAGTTCACATACACAAGCGATGGTAAATTTGACCTATTTACAGTTAATGCAAAAGTGTGTTATTCCCTAGCTTTGAGGTTTCAGGCATCAAATACCCGGGTTTGGGGATTCGTATTGAACTTCGAAGGTATTTAGGGTATCATATTACCCAAACCTACATCCCCAGTGTGATTTATGTGGCCGTGGCTTGGCTGTCTTTCGTGGTCCCAAGTGATGTTGTTCCTGGGCGAATGGTTCTCTGTGTAACGACCTTGTTAACCTTGACTTCCATGTTCAATTCCGTCAGGTAAGACGCTTCTCCATATCCTCAGAAATATTCTCTGTAACTTCTATCATTCCTAGAGGGGTGGACAACGAGACTTCTGATCCCATGAACAAGAAAACCAGGTTTCCATTGTTGATCGGCCACGGGAAACTTGAGTTCGAAATCATTTCATTTGGTTCATTTCAGAAACATTACACCACAAGCCTCGTACATGAAGGCCATCGATCTTTGGGTATTCGTTTGCATCTTGTTTGTATTCTCATCATTGGCTGAGTATGGGCTAATTCTGCATTTGACCAGTCGGTCAGCTTGGCAAAAACGAATGGATGCACACATCCGTGGAAAAACTGGCAAGGCTAGCCTAAAAACGATCTCTCCCGTTCAATTGTTATCGGTTACTATGCATAGGGAGAAGCGTCTGGATGACTCCTTGCATCCGGATTTCGTTTCTCCGAGAAGAAACTCTGGACAGGTTTTTTTAAAGTCAGACGTTGGAAAGTGATTTTCAAGGTTGTCAAACATGTTTTTTTTTTCTTTCAGGAGGGGAGACAAGCTAGTCGTACTGTTTCGACGCCTTCTCCAATTGCACCCCGAGACCCGGCTTTACCCACTGATAAGGAACGCTGGGCTTATACCATCGAGTGGACCGTCAAGATTATTTACCCCCTGGCTTTTGCTATTTTCAACGCCGCGTATTGGTCTTTCTACTTGCAACACTATAGCTCTGAGCCTGAAGTTTGAAATTGGCTTTGACTGATTTGGAATGTAAAATCAAATAACGTTGGCAACAAATGTTCACAAAATACAAACAATAATAATGTGGCATCGGACTTACTCAATTGGATCGTTTTGCCATATCGAGGATTCCAATTTTGTGGCTTCTTGATAAAGAGCTTGGTGTCATCGATACTTTCATGTGCAGCGTAGACCCAGAATCCTTATCTATATGACGAGGGAAACTTTAAACTAAGAACCACTGACTTTCACTGGATCAGGAGGCTAACGATTTGATGAATGATTTACATTACAGTTTCCTTAATGAAACACGGGTTTTGCTTTCATTGTTCTTCTTTACATTGTTCTGTTACTTGCTGCAGTATCTTTTTTTAATTTTTTGACATTGTGATATGGAAAGTTTCTTTTACAATTTGAAGTCTTCAGAGATGTAAGGTTCGCAAAATTATTTTTTGCTGAGTCATTCTTGAATTTTTGCATCACATCTGTCCATGAAATTTGGAAAAATGTGTTCAATGTGCCTTTTAAGTTTTATGTTTATTATTTTTAGTTTAAACATTATTTTTATAAGTTTTATGATCGGTTTGTGTGTAATCTTGTTTGTTTTTATCATTAATTTAATTTTGTCAATAATTTCATAATTTTGTGTGTGGTTTCAAAACTCTTTTAATATTTATGATTGAAATTTAGGCAATAGTAATAATAAATAATACTTTCGGAAATTTCAGAATGAACAAGGGAGATCTCTAACTTTAAGACTTGCACTATTTTGAAGCTTGTCACAAACCCAAGGCTTAAAAGGTATCATTTCAGCATCATTTGGGTTTTGCTACCAAAATTTCTTAAATCTAGCCTAAAATCAACTTCCATTGATCTCGCTTTTATTAAAACAAAAACGTTTCTTTAAAGAAAATTTTTCTGCCTTTTTGCACTTTTCACATTTATTTGCACTCTTTATTTACGATTTTGGCCAAAATTGACAAATCGTTAAAAAATGTATTGGCTTTTGAAAGAATTTTTAGTTTCAAGATCAAAATTTGAACTAGTCAAAAAAGCATGCATTTGCAATCAAACATTCTCAGCACCTTGAAGAAATATGTACATTTCAGACACAAACCTCACACTTTATTCACCATCTTGGCTTTAACAATAGCATCCCATCCCCTGACTAAAGAATCTGATTGCATGCCACCAATAAATATCAAACCTAAAGAAATTTAAGTTATGGTAATGGAATGAAATGACAAACAATATAGATTGTAGGCTTAGGATTGTTGCCTACAAAGAGCGCTGTTTCTAAAAAAGTCATCATAAACTTGAAACCATCATGCTAAGGATAGATCAGTGTAGCAGTACATGTTGTTTAATTGACTTGGAGACATTACTTTTAAGTTCCAAGAGTATTTGAGAACAGTTTTGATGTGATGAGACCAATGTCACATTTGAAATTGAGTTCTGGTAATTAGGCAACGGGCCAAATATTGAAGTAGTGTTACTTAAACCATGCTTAAAACACATTTATGAATATTTTCTTTGATACAATTGTTAGGCACACGTGGGTCTAAAATATTGGTGAAATCTATTTTTCTGTTCAATCTTCAATGTCCTTTTTTGAACAACATTCTCGAAGGACAAAAACGGACCGATGTTAAGTCATATAAAACAACGGCTCAATAGATTTTGACTATGTTTAGGTACAGACAACCTTGAAACCACCTTAGGAATGGAAAGTTCCGAATATTTTTTCTAGAGCATTTTTAATGACTTTATATCCTTTTTTGGTCGTCTTAAAACTAGTCTCAAATGTCTTTAGAACTTGTAAATAACTTCTCCTGCCCAATTAAGAGCCATGGGTACTCCATGAATGACGTTTTAAGTCCAAATGCAAGTTATTTGTTCTTTTTTACATTTATTTGCTCTTTTTTTCGACATTTATTTGCACTTTCAACATTTTTCTGCACTTTGTTTTGCACTTTTGGGTACATTTTTCTGCAACTTTTGGTAACTAAAAGGGGGAAATTTTTTTGCACTTTCTGCCCGTCCCTACTTATTAGCCTTACAAGCATTCAAATGAACTTTGATAATTAATCTTATTCTTGTTCCTGAGCAATTCGAACGTTTTGCAACCTAAATATTCTTTACTGCCACCGTCCTATTAATGAGGGTTAAATCCTCGCATCGCTTCTTTCTGTACTATCTTGTCCCTTCCATGTCTGTCTGGATTGATTTCCAGTGCTGGCGTGGAAAACAAGCGATGGATGCAAGAACAACGTACGTACATACGTATGTGTGCGTTAGCTGAGACTCGACCACTCGACTCACTTACTCCCCAGTCATCCGGAGGTCATCGATCGACATCAGCTGCGAATTGAGTTAGAAATTTGGTTCCGTCCGTCCGTCGAAAGAGGTAAGTCGAACTCATCATTGTCATTTTTGCAGAAGCAATCAAGCTATTGAGTTTTCTTAGAGCTTCAGCGATGCGTCTGATTATTTTGGAAGATGAAGAAGGTGTGGGTGATTGGTCTGCCAAGTACGTGGTCAAAAGGATCAACGAATTCAAACCCAGCAAGGACAAGCTTTTCGTGCTGGGTCTGCCCACAGGTGGAACCCCTCTGAAGATGTACAAGGCTCTTATTCAACATTACAAAGCTGGAAAGGTGTCATTCAAGTATGTGAAAACCTTTAACATGGACGAATACGTAGGATTGCCACGAGATCATCCCGAAAGCTACCATCACTACATGTTCAACAACTTCTTCAAGGTAAACCTCTTTCCAAAAACTTTCTAAAAACTTTTTTATTTCATAGAAGGACTATTTGATGCAACCCAAAGTCATTTAGAACATATTCGAAAGGCAAACCTATAAAATTTGTTGAGAATAGGCTGCGCCCAAATACCTGTTATTGCATTAATCCATGAAGATTAACATAATTTAAATAACTTGATTAGGTTCTAGCAAATTTAAATCGACTTTGGATCTTCCGCTTCAGAGAACTTCACTTTTTCATCTTCATTCATTTCCAAATCGGCAGCGTTTTTGGAGACTGAACATGGCTTTAGAAACATCAAAACGGACCTAATTTTCATTCCACAACATTTATGATTTCATCTCACCCAATAACAGAACTGACATATTTTATTGTCTGGTATATACTATAATGCGTTCTAAATCCATTCATTCACTCATCAACGAGTTATGCAAGAGCTTCCTCTAACGATTCATAAGTCCTTCACATCCAAACCTATAATTTCAGCATATTGACATTGCTCCCTCGAATGTTAATATTTTGGATGGGAATGCTCCCGATCTAATGCAAGAGTGCCTCGATTACGAGCAAAAGATCGAAGAAGCCGGTGGAATTGAATTGTTCATTGGTGGAATCGGACCTGATGGCCATATTGCTTTTAATGAACCCGGATCCTCCTTGGTGTCCAAAACGAGAGTCAAAACTCTTAACCAAGTAATTTGATTTTGGGATAACGTTATTGACCTTAACAAGGCCAATCATTTAAGTTTTGCTTGTTAGGAAACCATCTTGGCTAATGCCAGATTTTTTGGCGGAGATATGAACCTGGTTCCCAAACAAGCCTTGACAGTTGGTGTTGGGACGGTCATGGAAGCCAAGGAAGTCATGGTTCTCATTACTGGTGCGCACAAGGCTCTGGCCCTTTCTAAGGTTGGTAATATAATTCTCATTTGTGCAATCAAATTTGAAATACGTATTACGGATGACTGGAGAGTTTAGGTACATAAAGCATTTGAAGCCTTGGGGGGAGGGGGGGCAAAGGTGGAAATGAATAATGGTGGACCATTAAAAAAAAGCCATTTTGCGAGGAGGGATTTCAACGTAAGACACGCTCATTTTTCAAAAGAATTATATTCCAGCTACATAATTCATTCAAACTGTTGCAAAAAGCACTGAAGGCCGTTTGTCGCAGTCGTGACTTGGGGCGAGAACCTTCGTTCAGCTTCATTCAAAAATAGTGCACAACGGTCATATGTAGAACGAGACGGGCATAGCACTATGTGAAGGCCCATAATCAAGAGCCCGAATCTTTTTTGACCAACATTTTACGAGCCACTCCCGAGGACTAACCAGAGGGTAAAGAATCCTTTCGGTTCGTTTGTTTCCAAGATTGTGAAGATATTTCGCCCTCTCAGTTTTGATGTTGCGGTTCTTGAAGTGAGCTTCCCTTTTATTGTAGTGCACTCTGTCGTTATTCTGTGTGCTTCAAAAATCTTGTCATTTCCCTGCAAATCTGCAGTGCATTGCTATGACTTGAAGGAAATAGTAATCAGCTAAAGAATAGCGTTTGTCATGGCTATGAGCAATATAATTGGCGCAGTTGTTTCTCGTAAAATTGTGGAAATTTTTATTCTTGCTTTCTCTTGTAGTTCGATCGATAGCACTAGCAACTAACTTTTTTAATGACTATTTCCATCCATAGGCCATCGAGGAAGGTATCAACCACATGTGGACGGTGTCTGCCTTGCAACAACATCCCAGAACCATTATGGTTTGCGATGAGCCAGCTACTTTGGAGCTTCGGGTAAAAACCGTGAAATACTTCAAGTCCTTGTGGGAGGTTCATCAGGATTTGACCAAGGAAGATGATACGGCCTCGACTGTGTACAACGAGTACCAGATCGAACGAAAAATCAGCCAATCTCAAGAATAGCTCTCGTTCACCCATCGGGGAGTTATCGAAATGATTGCAATCGTGTTCTGCTGACAATGTATGTGTACTGATACTTGCTGCTTGTCTCAAAACATGATTCTGTGATACCATTTATGGGCTTTGTTGGACTAAATTTTTTGTGCAGGGTCTTCGAGTACAGCAATGAAAAGCACTTCCAAAAGCTGGCCCCCTTTTGAGGGTTTCCTTGGGTTTGAGGGAAAGCGTGGGAGGACAAGGGCTCATTGGCTGCTATTCTTGCTAGCTACAAGATCAAACAGACCTCAGCTCTTCGAGGAGAGAATATCCTTGCTGCTGTTCTAAAGTTGTTTCTATTTTAAGACCTTGTCCTGCCTCGACAAAGAACGAACATGGACGAGGATGGTATCACACTGGATTTTTCCTCCTTCGTATGCTTTTTTACAACGATGCGCTTTGTTTGGAAATTTTGATAGGGTTTCATATGCAAGGATAATACTCCTGAAGTTCAAAGTGTTCTTAAAGTTTGTTGCTCTGGTGCCTGACCCATTAACTTTTTTAATGTCAGTCTCAGCTCTTGATCCTAGTCGCGTTGTTGGCAGAGGAAGTCGTCGTTCGCTACTCGTTTTGGTGATGGTGGTGGGGAACGTCGTTAGTCTCTGGCCAACTCGAAGGACCTCCTAGCTCAATTCACGTGCTGGCTGGGCCATAAACTCTGTGTACAGACATCGTAGTAGTAGTGTGAGTGAGGCAACGAATGTTCGGCACTGAACTCGTGGGCTACTCGCATTTTAAAACACAGCTGAAAAACAACCTCACCCTCAAATGTGCGTGGAATAAAAACCTTCAAACGCTTCTTGCAAGTGTCCCTTAATCAATTGGGTGTGCTCCAGGCGCTGATCCAACCGCCATCGTTCATGTTTTCTGAGGGTCCGCTTCATCGACGTATGTTCCACGTCAGTGGAATTCCGAGTGCCGGTTCCAATCATCCCGGGCATGTTTGCACGGGAGGTGGGCTTGGTTGATGATGGGCTTGCTTCTGGTCTGAGCCACTGAGCCTTGTTTGGGGCGCAGCCTTCGTCCGTGTGTGTACGTTGCAACTTAGAGCGGCATTGGATTAAGAAAGGCCGATTGCGCACTTTGAGGACAGGGGGAGCTGAGAAAGAGAAGGTTTGTTCTCGCTTTCGCGTGTTTGGTCTGTGGACGACGACACGGTTCTAGTGAAAAGTAGGACCACTAACAGAGAGGAACACACAGCCAAAGAAGCACCAGAAGGATGCGGCCGGAAAGGTTGTTGTGGGTGGGACCAAAAGAAAATACAAAAGTGCTTGAGTGTTCTTTCGTGTGGTTCACACATTTTCTGATTGAAGACTTCATAAAAGTGCCAAGCCAACTTATTGGTTGGTGACTGACAAGGAATGTCGTATTAGAGGCTTTAGATCTCCTAATATAAATGCACAATTTCCAATTCAAAATGGATTTTATCCACGAATTGATCTCGTACTTCTATTGGTATTTCCGTCCAATCATCAAAGGCTTCTTACGCCTAACCACACGCCTGTGTGAGCTTCAACGCATCTGTTATGGAGATCCCAAGGGTGGGCCTCGAACTTGTGGTGTGGGTAAGTGCTCACAGTAGTCTGAATGCCTTAAGAACATCGAATTTTTCTCTAGCATAAAAGAAGTTCTCTTTTTTATTTCCATTATTTAGAAAACTCACTGATGCTAAGTCGTGATCCTGAGATAATCAAAGTGATTAAAAACCTAGACGAACAAATCTCCGCAGGTGCCTTCAAATCCACGCAAACAGAGAAAGAAGTTTTGATGAATGCGGTGAATACCATTCTTGTGACCAAAAAAATCAAAAGAGATCTTCATCGACAGTGAGTGTGCAATTCTAAAATATGTTGGCTCGGATTTAGTGTTGACTTATGCCCCATTTTTTAGGTTTGAAGTGTCTTTACGTCAGTGTCTTCGTCAAATTTGGGGCTACAAGCAATTGGTTCAAGAGGTGGAAAAACTTCGTTCCGAAGGGTATGATTCCGAAAACTTGGAGCACGAACGAACCCTCCTTCAACTTTGGGCTTTACTTCAACCCGGCATTCCTTTGACAACCCGAAAGACGAAGCAGTGGCAAAACATTGGATTTCAAGGCGAGGATCCAAAGACAGACTTTAGAGGCATGGGTACTCTAGGTTTGGAAAACCTCATGTAAGTTGTTCCATCAAATTGACTAAATCATGGAGGTTGCATTACAAATCAGTCAATTAATCGCCCATGATGATGAACGATGACACTCTTGTGTTCAAATGGTAGAAGTAACAACTGCATTTTGTACAAAAATAATTGTAAACTAAAATTAAGCATTCAAAGAATTCTATAGGTGTTTGTGTGTAATCAATGTATTTTACTGTTTGGAGAGCAAATGAATATAATACTGACCCGGGGACTCACACTTTAGTATATGAAGCTGGTAAAGATCCGAAGGTGTGCGTTACGATTTAGACAAAAATGTCTTCCACATGAGCTTTGGAAGTTGCTGCACGGTTACTTGGACCTTGGCCATTTTCTTTTTTATCGTCCCACGAGTTGGTCTCAATTATCTTCCCTTCCCATAAAAAGCTTCTGGTTCTCCACTTCATGATATCGACCCAACTTAAAGGATGAATGTGGAAACCTTGACTTTCGCCGAAAAGATCTTTGCCAATGTGAGGGATTGTGGGATAACCGCGAAGGAAATTGACGCAATCAAGTTATTTGCTGATCAAGGTCGAAACTGAAAAAACATCTTTGAAGTGTTTCGCTTGTACATACGTACTAGAATCTCTAATACAGGGGGTCGGCAACCGTTTTTGTGTCAAGGCCCACCAAATTTGGTTTCGTGAAGTCGGGGCCCACCATACAGATGGTGACGGGTTCATGGGCCCACAAATTACCGATGAAAGACCTCTGGGCCCACAAGTACAGTACCATGGATGTCTCTTGGGTCCACTATTTAGGACTTACCTCATTGCTCATGGGCCCACCAACGATCACCCTTGGGCTTATATGTGAGCCGCGGCCCACCGGTTGACGACCCCTGCTCTAATACGTACAAGTAGGACCACAGAGAGGAACAGTTTGTGCAGCTGTTACTTCACTCAATTACCTCGAGACTTCACATTGGTTTGGTGTTAGAATAGCAAAATAACAATTATGGAGGATCTTTTAAAGGTCATGACAGACAGACTCGAGACCCGAATGACGTCTTTTCAAGAATGCTTCTAGCTTGAAAAGCCGAAAGGTGGAACCCTCTCCCGTTACCATGTAGCCGGGAACTCGCTTTACAATGGAGCTAAAATTATGTTACCTTTAGATTGAGTTACTAACTATTGTATTCTCATGACTTGTGGTTTGTATCTGAAGACTATTTCACTTGCCAACCACCTAGAAATACGTCACTTGAGTTTGAACCTTCAATTTGGTATTTTTTTTTCATCAAACTTTTCACTAACCTAAAATTAATCGCCATATGCTGCTATTATCAAGCCTTATTTAAAAACAGAGTAGGTGGGCCCTGTGGGCCAAAGTAAAGACTTTGGTGTCGTTAGTTCAGAACTCATAAAATAATTAAGGGACACTAAACAGTAATGATATACCGACGGCGCTTTCGGGCGAAATTTTGGATTCAGTTTCGGTTATACCTACTGATGGTACCTACTGATTATGCCTATGGCTATACCTACCGAAGACAAGCATTCTATAGTTGGTGAGTAAAATGAAGATTTCTTCCGCCCTTCTCCCCTTGAGAGACAAATGCGACTTGCAACCATGGCAATTGTCATAATTATCGCAATGATGCCATGATTTCATTCATGCCCAAAGGCTCCAACAGGGAACTTGAAAGTTCTAAAGATTCTGAAGAAAAAGCAAAGTTTATGATAATCTAAAGGTGTCTACATTTGATCCGTCGACCCTGCATTCCTCTTGTTCGAGTTTCTCTTAGGTAATTAACTGATAATGATTGTTGGGAACTGTTGGAATAGTGTAAAGCAATATTGGATGCTTCTTGTATGTGGTCCATATTGGATTTGTGTCGATTTGTTTCCTGAGCGATGGCGTGTGTCCTCCGAAATGGTAAACTTCGTTAAATATTCTGGTCAGGAATCGCCGCATGGAGCCATGTCGACACATCACACTACGAAAGTGTTGGCCGATATTCACTTGGGCTAAGAAAACGTCTGACAGTCATGATATCAAGTGTCCTTAGAGAATTTTGGTGGCCCCTGAGTGTCCTAAACCGTCGTTCCCAATAAACAATGTGTGGAGACAAGACACCTTGACCTTTAGGCGTGGTTGAATTCCACGATGCTTCCATTCCTATCCTTATGATTTTGACCATGGTCATACTTGATAAATGTGGTGAATGGGGAAAGAATGGAATTTCTTGGCTAGCAATAAGAATCAAGCGTTCGCGAAAAACTTTCCACAATGTCTGCAGTGGAAAGTTCAAAGAAAGCGAAGTGGTTTTACCTGTCTTGACTGTTCTTGACTTTTTTCAGATATTTTGCCAGAGAATACAATTCTACCGCCAAACATATTTTATCGCATTCCCATCATCCTAAGCATGGGTAAGTGATAGTTTACAAATTTTCTTTTGATATTTGATGCAATTGATATCAAAACCATGATTTTATTAGGTAGTACCAACAAAAATCCACTGAAATTTACTCATTTTTGCAGTTTTTATACCTCAATTGACTCCCTTACGCCTTCTGTGAGGTAAGATTGTACAGGAGGGAATTGTTTCAAATCGCGAAGAAATGCTACCCGTATGATCTTTTCAATATACTTTCACATCATTGTTTTTTGTGTAATAGAAACGTGTCGTCGCATGGTTCGATATGCTCTAGCATGATTTTTGTGTCTTTTCCTCCTTGCCCCATTCATTTAGGTGGCCTTCTTACCACATGCAAATAACCTTTTGCTCATGTGAGGGAATTGAACCCGCGCCATTTTACTCGCATTAACCGACCTATGGCCTGAACGCTCTTTCTTAGACCTCTTGGCGTCTTTTCCATTCTTCTCTTATTTTTGCTCATTTTGCGTGAATTTTTGTTGGTGCTTCTCAGACAAATTCTCGTTGTCGATCTCATCTATTTCATGTTCATGAAGTCACTTTTAATTCTGGAACAAAATATTGGTCCACTTGATTTTATTCTAAGAAATTGGTCTGATCCAAGAACCAAATGGGTCATTCATTTTATGTTCTTTGCAGTACATAAGCTTGAGAAGGCATATTTTTTCACTCCGACGTTCAATTGAACTGAAAGTTGAATACTTAATCAACTGGATACACGCCAGGTCTCGTTTGCAGAAGAACGCAATTGAATTTATCCTAAAAGAAATCACAATTCTCATCTATAGCCTCCCACTCCAAAAATTCAGTGCTTCATGTTTGATCATATACCTTAATTTTAGATGTACATGATCTAATGCTTTAGTGCTCTATCATGTAATGAGTACGATCTAGTAATGACTCATAACCAGGGGTGCAGATTTCTGGCAAATAAAACATGCCTCTTAGGCCCCAAAAATGGCGAATAAAAGCGTCCAAATTGTCAAATAAAATGGCAACAAAACAAAGAAATGGCAAATAGACACGAAAAATTACCAAAATATTGAAAAATTGGCCACTAAAATTGGAAAATGAGCATTATATTTCACCGACAATAAAGTGTAATGCAAGTGTCTGAACATTTAAGAGAAAATATTTTTATTCCGCTGAATAATCAATATATCCCTTCAGGAAAACATATTGGGCAATATTTTTTTCCCTATTTTTGAACAAAAAAAACAATTTTTGCATTGATTTGGCCAAAAAACTACAAATTTTGTATTTCTTTGCCCAAAAAGGCAAATAAAGTAAAAAATGGCAAAAAAAAGTTTAAAAGGTAACAAATAGCAAATAAACATGTTTTTTTGGCATAAAATCTTATTTGCCTGAAATCTGCACCCCTACTCATAACGAATGAGTAGATTGCCATCTAGCTCATTCAATCAGAACAAGGGCAAAGTGGAATGCAAGTTGAAACTTGTGAGGCAAACAAATTCGATGACGAATTTCGTGATTGTTTTGTTTTCACAACAAAACAGTAGTAACAAAGGAATAAATACGTTTTTATGACCGTATATTTCACATTTTGTGCCAGGGCCATGCTTTTCCTCAATATTTGACTCCAGATTATTCCAAAAAGTAGTGCTTCCATGAAGTGAAGTAAAAATTGTTTGAATTTATAATTGAATTAATCACACCTGTCGCAACATAAGCTTAAGTATGTTTGTTCATTTTAATTTTCAGATATTCGTTCGCTATTGTGGGCATTAACCTGACTCATATGGCTTACCGTCTTTTGAATGAAGGATGTGCCAAAAGCCACATGTTCAATGTGACTGATGCCAAAGCCACATTGGATCATTTCCATCATCTTTACTCGTATCTGTTCATTGAATTTGATAAGTTCTGGTTGAGCGAGAAACCTAGAGACATCATGGAGTTCAACCGGATTCGTGATCTCTTTGAAAACAATGTACGGACTCTTCTGGCAGAGCCTTCCACTTGTTTGAAGATCCATATTGCCGTGGAAAATGTGTAGCAAAATTGTGAATTTTTTAAGACGTCTCATCGCTATCATCATATCACCCATAATGGTTCCAATTTTGTTGATTTGCGGCAGCAGTGGAAGATTTTTACATCGTGGACTATTGTAAATTTGCTTCTGATGCAATAGTGTCAAATTAGATAATGGACGAGTGAATTGATGAAGACTATGAACCAAATCTACAACACCTCCAAAGTCAACAATTTAGAGGATTGGGACACTTAGAAAATAACGTGCTCGTCATGAGTCAATGAATCTATGTGCATTACTTGTGACTATCAATCAATCTGACACTCAAAGCGTCCGTGATTGACTTTGAATTTCAAAACAAATTAGTGATCAACTAATAAATTGCTTATAGAAAATAAGTGAAAAAACATTGTTTTAGTGTACAAGCTTGTAACAATCGATTGTCCTCATGTTTTCAAGTAAATTTAGTAGTGATGGACAGAAAGGGCTCATAACCGAAACCGAAAGTTTCGGTCGAAAGAGGCTTACAAAACCGAAACCGAAAGCAGCTGACTACAAAATTGTATAAAAAGCAAAATCCACCTTGAAAATTAAATTGCTCATGTGTTCGATGTTAGGCAGCTGCAAATTTTGAAATTTTGAAAAACTTAAATTTCAGAGGTTTTTTGGACGATTTTTTATACGATTTTGTTGTCAAACTCCATCCTTTAGAGTGCATGTCTGCTTCCGGTTTCGATAGGCATAACCGAAACCGAAACAGAAATTTCGGCCGAAAGCGCGTTCGGTTCATCGCTATAATTTAGTTTGGTGTTGTTTTTATCATTTTGACCAATATTTGGCTTTTGGGGAAAAGTGATCTTCACAATAGGGAACACTCCGGTTTCCTTATATTAGTATATTAGTTATCATTCCCGAGTGAACCTTCTTGCTGGTCTTCCAAACCTTTTTTAGATGAGAGATATAAAGAAGAAGCTTTTCAAGTCGTTTCAAACCACATTTACCGCCACCAAAACAATGCATTGACAAAAAATAGGGATGGAAGTTGTAAGATGATTATCTAATTTGACTAAAAACTAAATTAAAGTTTACATTTTTGAGTTATTTTTTTTCTTAAATGATTTTTACTATGGTAGATTTACTTAATTTTGAAATTAGTCGAAGATATGTGTATATTTAAAAAATTGAATACTTCTACATAAGGTAAATATGTACATATATACATATATTATTATTCGTGCACATGAGGTATTTAGATACCTCATTTACTTGAATCTTTAATCTGAGGTACTGCAGGGATAACCTATATAATAGTATAAATACTGAGAGACTGAGTTTTCCCCAAGGATATCCCTAGTTTTCGTGCGTCCAGTTTTATGTGTTGAATTTATCCAAGCACATCTTAATTTCTCAGGACGGATTACAAAAATAAACCTTAAAGCCTGTCATTGCACTATAATGGGAGGTTATTTCAGTGCTGTGAATATTTCGTTGAGTTTTCATAATAGAAACTAGGCTGTAAGTGGTGTTCTGTAATTTATACGTCGTCGAATCATCCTTCTTCTTTTCTCCAACGCTATTTCCATTGAAGTCCTTTCCTTGATCCTTATCCAATATCTTAGAACCTTTGAGAAGACATTCAAAGTACAAAAGAGGTTTGGTGATAAATGCACCGGGTAAAATAACTATCTCGAAGTCAAACGAGAGCTTTTAATTCATGATATGCTTTTATTTTCGTAAAAGAACGAGTCATCAATAACTATACAAATAAATATGTATAAATACTGAAGATCTTGACCATTCGTGACTGATTTGAAAAGTAGACCTACTGACAACTACAATGGTTTTACAAAATTTAGACCACAGCACTTCAACCAGCACTTTCTGCTAATCTAAGAATAAAATATCGGCACTAATCAATGCCATTTCCAAACCAATTTGTTTCACATTACCGTTTGGATTGTCAAGCTTAAGTATCTTTTTTCAAGCTTTACTTCTTAATTTCCAATTGAGGTGCTGTTCACAAAAAGGGTTGTGTATCGAATTGTCTTCTTTCAGTTTCTTAAGCTATGATGATAACTGTGTTGAGTTTCCTTAAGATAAATGCAAATCCGAACGATGCCACTCAGTCAAGTGCAGCGGCATCAACCGTTAATCATCATCATCCTCTGCGATCAGTCTGTCATTTTTCTGATAGACAACGACAATAGACAAACTGTGGTTTAGCTAATAATGCCCAAAACGACGTTTCCCACTTCCAAAACCAAAAATCCATCAGAGCGATTAATGGGCCAATGGAGTGGAGCGTCATCCTGAATTTCCAGTAGTACATGGCAAGTTAGAGGGGATTTTTGTGATTCTGACAACCTCTCCTGGACAAAAACCCAATAGCCAACCCACACGGAAGGGGGTCAAGAATCAGTTTTTCTATTTTTTTTGGTCTCTTTTGAGAAGCTTTTGAGGGGGATAAGAAGGGTGGAATGCTGGAGAGATGTTGATGGCCTTCTTCTTTCTTTTTGTTATTCTCTGCCGAATCGTCTTTTGGGCTGGGTCTTCATGGTAAAGTCCACAACCAAAGAGAAGTGATCGGAAGCAAATGCAGTACTAGGCAGTCGTTTTTGACCAATGGCCTCGCCACTTGGAAAGTCTAAAACGCCTTCTACCTTGAGTTGATCTTCGGAGAAGAACATATAATCTAATGTTTGGATGTGTTCCCCGTCTTCTCGGATTTTCCAAGTAGTATACTTTGGCTCATTTCCATCTATTGCGGCATAAGCGGATTGCAGTCTAAAACAATGGGAAAAATAATCATAAGTAACTTATCGCTAAGATGTTTTTTTTCTCCTTGCGTTGGCTTACTTCAAGTCATTTTCCGTCATGGTTTGGTAGACAGGCTCTGTTGGTTCGGCATTGAAATCCCCGCAACAAATCACGGCTCTAGGTAAGGAACCTGCAGGTCCACAAGATCGCGATTCCGAGGCCATGAACTCAATCAGATCCTTGCCTTGCTCATTGCGAAGAGTTGACAAGAGAGCTCCATTGCGAGCCTTCAAATGCGTTGTAGCCACACAAATCTCTTGGCCCGTGGTTCGCGACCTCAGGGTAGTGCACATCACAACCTAAAAGCAATCGTTTGGCATCTATGAATATCCATGCCAACCTTTGTTGACCTGGATTCGTTTCTTGTGTATTTGATGTCCCAATTTCTTTCGCTTTTAGCCTAGTTTTTTTATCTTTTCCGGGGATATCTATTGCTTGCGTACTGTCTTTTTCAGGAAATTCAGGCCGGCTCTTATCTCAGACGGAAGTCTGGGTAACATGGTAACAACGAGACAGAAAAATGTCTAAGGTAAGGTTTCCTCTGTCTTGACGTCTTTGACGAATTAGCTGATTTGCATTAATGTTTATCGCTTCCCGTCAATCTTCCACTCAGTTCGAGGATCAACCAAATTCGAATTGGTCGAGACCAGGATGGAATTTGCTGAGTGCCACTTGAATTTGAATGACCTTCTGTCTTGGCGCTTCTCCTCTTTCTCCTTCCTTCTTTGAATGTTGTCGACAATTGTAATTGCTGAATAATGATTCGTGTCCGGTTTGGACACAAAAGGATGATTACTCACCTGATTGCTTTCAACGTGCCACACTTCAATAACGCGATTGTGTACTTTGGTCAGGTCAAATTTCTTGGTCTTGTAGAAAATGGCACATCCATCGGGTCCAGTATTGTCAGGCAAGTAAAGACAGGGAGAATCTGGTTTTGGGAAGAAATGACCGTGGTAGCCCAAGGGGGCCAATGATTTCAGAAAGAAACGAAAATGGTCCACTTCTTGCAGACAAATCACATCCGCGTCGTGACGGACAATCTCTTCAAGCATGCGAAATCGACGAGTTTTCCATTCTAAGGCCTCTGGGGGACATTTTACAAAGTTGTCGTTCTTTGTTCCTAGAGCTGAAATGAAAATAGAAAACTAGGATATAACTTGGATGTTTTGCTTAGGGTTCGGTACACGTCAACGTTTTCCACGAATTGGAATGTTTGGCTGAGCTATGCCGTGGCTACGTATATTCGTGGGAAACGTGGTACATAGTATACTGTGCATAGAGCGGTGATTGCATTTCTGGTGTAGCTCAAGTTTTTTGTTCCTTATTTTGAACTGTCAGCATAAGCAACACCAGTCCCGAGGAAATTATCTCCAAGAATATTTCCGGAATCATCAACATCCGATATCGGATTACATTTAGGTTTTTGGCCAAAACCGAATTTGCTGGAGTTGTCGGCTCACATTTTTTTTCGCGTGAGCATTGCACACCTCCATCTCCCTTCTGATCTGCTATTTTTCAAGTTGAATAAAGAAACTAATGAACAGCGTATTGAATATCACCCGAGAGATTTTGCCTAGTCACCAAATTTAAAGTAGATCTCTCAAGGCTTCTTTTTTCTCGTCAGATATTGATGACTATGTAGACAAGCAACTTAAACGCTTCCCTTTGGGATCGACGACTTACTCTTGAAATTTGACTTTATCTCTTCATCCATGTACTTGGGAGAAGCATACGAGCGCCAGAAACCCTCTTTTTGCATAACGGAATATCTCCATTCTCATTAATTGGAAGAGAGATGCTGTATTCAACGAAGAAAGATGAAATTTACCTTGAGAAAGTGCGTTCCATTGAAGGACACGGATCTTCTCGCCGTCTTGAAAGTCAGCCTTTTGGTCCTCTTTGCATTTCGATTGCGGTTTGCTCCATGTGCGTTCAATTGGCTCGGGGAGACCGGCCAAGTGTTCAGAGCATCGAGCTAAAGTGGTTTCGAGATCCTCAGGTTCCTCAGGGTAGACGAGATCGCGGTCGTCGGAATTGGGAGCCGGGGCAATTTTGGGCATAGACGTGAAACTGCCCATTCTAGAAAAAGAGTTCAAGAAAGAGACGATAATAGAGAGTTTGCCAAGGGTTTCAAACTAGTTCTAGGCTGTCAGATGTGTGTGTGTGCGTTTCTTGCTTGCCTCCAATTTCTAAGAGAACCTTTGGAAAATATGTCAAGAGCACATGGATTCCATTGAAAGAAGAAAAGCTAACAGACTCTCAACGGATTGCGTAAGAACACCGCTGCTCTTCATCGCCAAAACCTGAAGATTCAGCGAACTGTTTAAAGTCTTGAGCAGAAGCGAGCCAAACATAGATTATGCTTTGACAGTATTACGTGAACAAACAATTTCCAGTTTTGAGAGCCTCCATCTCTTTGCAGAAGCTTAAATGCCCGCCAAGAACCACGAGTTAACTCTCTTTCTTCACTTACTGTTCCAAATTAGTCGAAACCAAGGATTTGCTCCTGGGCAAAGGCATCCAGTTATTCGGAGTCTCCATTGAAGATGAGCTACGAATATCTCTCGCCGTTTCATCAACGGAAACCATTCGTTGGGGAGACGAGTTATTGGCCACCAAATGGCGACCGCGTTCCATGTTATCCTTCTTGATGCGTTGAAGCATCATGCGGACTTCAGCCGCAGCTGGACGCATCAAGGTATGCTTCAGAATCATCTTAGCCAACTTGACAGGCTCTCAGAGATTGAAACAAAAGAAAAGGGCAAAGAAAGGAAAGGGGAGGAATGGGGGTTCGTTGAAAGTGGTGTTCTTGAAGCGCTGTGGTCGAGGTTTTCAAAATATTTCCATCGGGTGAGTGGAATGAGTGTAGGAGGAGAGTGGGAGCAGAGTAATTCTGCTACCACTCGATGAATGTAGGATAAGTTAGTGGTGGTAGTGTTGGAGGAGGGTAGGCGTTCCTGGTCAGATGAGCCACCTCAAATTGTAGTTGATAAATAAATAATTTACAGCCGTGAGTCCAAATGGCAAGTGTAGAGCAGAGTTTCTGATACCGTCACGAATTGATTTGGGTATTGGGAGTGAGATTTATAATAAGGGAGGGGTGGTGGTTGTTTCACTTTGGTATAGGTCAAGAAGAGAAGATTTTGGAAATGTCCGCAAGAATTGAGCTATACGAATCTGTAGTTCCTCCAGTCTTGGATTTCCGGCCAACGTTCCTACCACACCCAATTCATGTAGATATCAAGTCCATTGAACAACATCTTGGCTACAGCATGGCACTCGGGTCCCAACTTCTTGTCCCAAAAAATGAATTCGAAGAGCCAATGTGATTCGCTTCAAAGATGAACAACGACCAAACAGAATGAAACAAAGGATGTCCCAAAACAGCACTTCTTTAACTAACGCGGGTTTCGATTGACAAAGTTGATATGTGAACACAGAGATTGTTCGCAGACAACTGGAGATCTTGAGCACCCAAGCCTCTTGTCTTATAGCAGTTCCAGTTTCTAGAACGAAAGCCCATGAGTTTTCTCGCCATGTGATTCAAGGAACCGAGAGACGGGCACACGGGGACAAACTACCCAAAATGACGCGCTGGGACCAGGCCAATTATGAATCCTCGATCTCAAAGGGGCCTGGCTACTAACAATCTACATACAAGCAAGTACTCGGACTACTTTGTGGACGATGATGCTAGACTCGGCACACTCACAATGCATGTGGTGGACAGCACTGTGTCCATATACAGACCTAGTACATGTCCCAAGATCGTGAAAATTTGAACTGATCTGTCGCTAACTTGAGACTTTTTTGTGCTAACAACAACGTGGCTTTGCAAGTGAAGTCATCCCTTTCGGTCCAAGAAGTGTGAAAGTACGAAAGCGCAGTACACTAGTACACCGAATTAAGGATCAAAACAATAATATGACCATTTCTACTGATCTTGATATCTTAATGCCAGGATCTTTCCAACTACCAATCAGCCATTTGTCAGAAATTGCGCAGTAATTTATGCAAGGTTTGCTTCACTAGTGTGTGTCTTGACTATCTATAATCGATGAGCACGCTTATGGATAACGTGGGGCTAAACTCTCCCTTAAGAAAATATGTTGAAGGTGTGCCCATTTCTGACTTCATTCATTTGACGCTTTTCCCATTGTTATGCGTCCGTTTCATTTCTTGGTCAGGTTGCCTTGGACCAAATGAGGGCGAGCTTTGGAAACGTTCCAATTGGCAAATAAGAATCTGATTTCGAAGACGTACTTCAAAGGTCATGAACTTCAATATGAGTTACCGAAGTTTGCTTCTACGACAAGGTTTCCGACATTTGTTTTACCGTGTCTTAGACAAGACCATCGTCAACCGAGAGCCGAATGTGTACAAGAGAGACAAGTACCGCTGTAGATTTGATGTAACATCAAATAAAATCGTCTGATTTTGATTTAAAATATGTTTGTGCATATGCAGCCTGTTGATCTTTTTTTTATTCATATTCAGCTTTGACGGCCAAACGTTTAGTCATTTCCAAAATCGATTGACAAAGCAAACGTTCTTTGGTATGAGTGGTGAAATGGGAAATCTTGAGCAGTCTCAAAGAGGGCAAATTGAAGTGACAGGGATTAGGGCTAGTTTCAAAACAGACAACCGAAAAAGACTTGTAATGATTCAATTTTTGATATCTTTTTTGCATTCTTAAATCAAAGAGCGGAAATGAGAACTATTAAAGAATGAGTTGGATGATGTCAATGTAAAGATCTTCAACTTAATTTCTTTTGTAAATTCACTTCTTGGGCTCAAAGTAGACTCTAAGTTAAATTTCTTCACCTCATCACTTCCAATTAATGCTTCACAAATTTTATTAACCGTTAGTGGTAACTCTACCCAATGCGAAAAAAGGTCTCACCCATTTAAACAAAAGAAATCGCTTTCTCAGTTTATGAGGCCTATGTACAATGGCTCAAGGTCAAAACATGATGACTTCATTTTCATGTGTCTACTTTTTCTTGCCTGTGTTTGGTGTTGTTTGATGGCTTTGTCCGATGATTATAAAAATCGAGTGTGAAAGTGCTCTGAAATTGTGTTGCTAAACGCCATCGAGATCTAGCCAATATTAGAGCACTATAATAAAAGAGTACGCGCATGTGCCATTTTGGTCCCAAGACGTCGGTTCCATTGTACTGTGGTTCTTGGGTTCGACCTGTTTGAGGCAACTTTCCCTATGCACTATTTACTACCAAATTGACGCTCATGATCTCAGCTTACCTTTGAAAGCATAATGTTTGACCTTAATAGCCTTTGAAGGCCAAGGCTGGCCAAAACCGTTGGTGCCGGAAGATAACCTTCTCGTTCTCATTAAACCTCGATGCGCGTTCAAGCCCAGTGCTGTTGTGAATTGACTCGGTAATGTCAGCTCTTGATGAATCTCCACGCTGATTTGCATTGAGTTTCTTACTTTTTAGGAAAACTTAATCTAACTAGGTACGAAATTGATTGGGGAATATTTAGAACGTCACTTGAAGCCATTAGAGCGTTTTCCTTGTGCACATTATTACATTGTCATGTGAAATGACTTTTTTGTTGAACAATTATCTGGCAGCCCTGGTGAAGTTGCGCATTCATAGCAGTCGTCAGTCTGACAGTGCTACAGACTGTTATGCCTAACTTTGTAAAAAGTTTTGATATTTTGTATTCATGATATATATGACAAGCTATTTAAGTAAGTTTTTGCAATTCACCTATCAATTTTTGACTTTGTCACTAATTATTACATGAAACTAAAGAAGCTCATGGGAAAGAAGTATCATTTCAACTTTTGGACTTGATATAAAGCAAATTGTAATGGTTCTTTCTTCGCATCAAATGTTTAAAACTTATGAATCAAATATGCAAAGAAGTTGTTTGGTCTTGCTGAATCACAAACTCATCAAAAATATTGCTACAAAGAACTTCGTATTGGTTTTGCTATATTTTTAAATGAAAACAAATTACCTAAATGAAATACTCACTTTTATGAATGGATAATTTTAGCTGGAGATTTGGGGTCCAAACTGGCTAAGAATGGATCAGAACATGGCTTGGATGTTTAGTAGTACAGGAAAAATTTGTTTTGATCAAGTGTTAAAACAGCTTGAGAATTATAATCAAATTTTTTATTAAGTTTTTGAGTGGTTGGTCTCAACTCTGACACATCCCCAGCCATTTTGAGCCCGGAATCCCCAGCTTAATTTGTTTGATAACACTCTTCTACTGGAAAGAACTTTTTCCAGATGTCTTTGAAAAAAACATCATCTTCCCTTCTGCAAAAAATTCTTAAATCAAAAGTCATTCTTGTATTGATTTACCACCCAGAACATTGTAAAAATTTATAGGGGGTATTGGTGAGAAGAAAAAAAAATCAAAAAAAGACAAGTGGAGAGCCTGAATAAATGATAGAGAAGAGAAAAAATGAGAGACTATAGGTAAAAATAATATCAGGTGGGAGCAAAAGTCAACAGTCTTGATTTGAAAGACGCACAAGAAGGGGTTGAACAGATATTTAGGGGCAATGAGTCCAATAGCTGAAATGCTACTTCTTTCCCATGAGCTTCTTTAGTTTCATGTAATAATTAGTGACAAAGTCAAAAATTGATAGGTGAATTGCAAAAACTTACTTAAATAGCTTCTGTCATTTATATCATGAGTACAAAATATCAAAACTTTTTACAAAGTTAGGCATAACAGTCTGTAGCACTGTCAGCCTGACGACTGCTACGAATGCGCAACTTCACCAGGGCTGCCAGATAATTGTTCAACAAAAAAGTCATTTCACATGACAATGTAATAATGTGCACAAGGAAAACGCTCTAATGGCTTCAAGTGACGTTCTAAATATTCCCCAATCAATTTCGTACCTAGTTAGATTAAGTTTTCCTAAAAAGTAAGAAACTCAATGCAAATCAGCGTGGAGATTCATCAAGAGCTGACATTACCGAGTCAATTCACAGCAGCACTGGGCTTGAACGCGCATCAAGGTTTAAGGAGAACTAGAAGGCTATCTTCCGGCACCAACGGTTTTGGCCAGCCTTGGCCTTCAAAGGCTATTAAGGTCAAACATTATGCTTTCAAAGGTAAGCTGAGATCATGAGCGTCAATTTGGTAGTAAATAGTGCATAGGGAAAGTTGCCTCAAACAGGTCGAACCCAAGAACCACAGTACAATGGAACCGACGTCTTGGGACCAAAATGGCACATGCGCGTACTCTTTTATTATGGCGCTCTAGCCAATATATTTGTAGTAGAATAGATGACATTTCTAGGTTATAGGTCGATTCTAGAATGATATGGTCACGAAAAGTAATATCTATAATGTGTAATGAAAAACGAATGTCTAAGAGTTTGAAAAGTGTAGATATTTTTCCTCATGTGAGTTAGCGATGTAGTTCATGTAGTTCGGATTTGCCTCAAACTAATTCAGTAAGAATCAACAATGTAAAAGAGTGATGCCAAAATATGCCATTTCAAAAAAGTTCAATTATTCTTTGATTGTTCAATCCTTGAGGACTCGTCATTTCTTGCTTTATTTTTCTTTGCCAACACCTTTGACGACATGCTCGAATTAGATTTTCCTTTATTCCCCCAAATGTGCTTTCCAAAATACCAAGGTTTGTACTCTACTTCGAATCCCAGAGTTCCATTTCCTCGTGTCTTGACAACTAAACTCAAATTTTGTGGACAGTAGCCGATCTTAGGCTTGTACTTCATCCGAAAGCTTTTCAGCTGAACCAGCGAATGGAGCAAAACCCGAATGTACACTCGGTCCCATTTTTGAACTTCAATCACATTTTCTATCGCCAAACAAAAGCGTGTTGCCCAGTTATCTGGTGTGCTTCACAAATCAGTCACGGGACATCCCTTCGCTCACTTTGATAATCCAAATTCAGACCCATATCGGGCAAAAAGTACATCAATACAGTTGGACTTTGGACTAACATCATCAACAACGGTCGTGAGCTAAACTAGTGAATGAGATCAAGGTGAGAAATGCCCAATCAGGACATTACTGGGACTACAAGGGTCACGCAGAGGACGTATGCCAAAAAGTGGCGGAGTTCCTACCTGAAATTCAGGGCAATTTGCGACTCGAGGCCCAAAGTTCGAAATTTGGCCTCTTTGGGTGTCATTATGACCTTTGACATTCACAATGTAATGTACTCTCACTCGTGCGTCTGTTAATTTAGGACCTTTGACTATCAGTGCCAGGGTTGTTGGATCAATGATCACTAGTAGAAGTTGAGTTGTTCCATTCGGGGCATAAATCAGGTTCAGCTGATGGAAAAGGCCGAAGACAAGGCTTCCCATTTGGAAAACACTTTCCACACTTTTCAATTGAAAGAAGAAAAGTAGATGAAGTACCAAAATGCGCTAGTAAGAACGAAACCCGATTTTTTTGTGGCTTTTGTCCACTTTAAAGTCATGGATTCGAAGTATGCCATGAACAGCAGACGTCCTCAAAAATAGTTTGGCTTATGAATGCCGATTGTGATTTCGAAAATAGTGTTCAAAGAGTCAAGCTATTTAAAGACTTTCCAAATGTGTTGACAAAAAGTTCAACAACAATGAATAACCTTACCTCAAGAATTCCTGGCCGCTTAAATTATTCCTTGATTTCAGCATGATAAACCATTTTCAAGGAACTTTGTGGGTGTGTTGTCTATTAAAAGGAAACATGTGCCCAAGACGGGGAACCGTCCATTGGTGGTTGTAGACGCTCTCGCATTCTCGAGGAAGGCCCTGACCGTCATTCCGCGGTCAACTGATTTACAATACATACATTGAATACAGATTCACCTAAAAGTCTTGAATAAAAAAATATTGGCCACTTTGTCTAAACGATCTCTCTCTTAACTTTATTTTCCTGTTTTCAGAAACAAATTACGTTTAACTCAATTGAACGTACCTGTTGGTACTTTATTCTTTGTATGGACAGGGAATTAAAAAAAAATCAAGATCGCGGTAGTTTATGCATCGGTTGCTGTTGGCCCTCCAGACTCATGGGAACTTCGATTATGGATCAAACTAAAACTAAGACTACGAACTTGGGAAAATGAAGCAAAAAATAGGTCTATTTTTATGCTCTTGTCGTCAAAACAGATTGAGGACAAAGGTCGTCATTTCTTGAACCCGTGTCGTACAACAGCCGAAGGGGGAAAATAGATCATTCTCCCAACTGAGTAAAATTTGTCGGATTGGCCTCACTCCAGTGGAACTATGTAGGTTAGGTTAGTTCAGCAATTATCAGCCAAGAAATATAACACCATGGGGACCTAGACTAATAATGAGTTCTAAAGACTTCATTGCAAACCCGTAGAACACTTCCATAATCTCAAGGGGGATGAATTTATGGGTTAGATGAACGAAGTTTATACCAACACAGTGGGTGTTCAGTTTGAACTTCTGTGAAGCTGAGATGAAATCTTGTTGTTTTCCCAGACTGGCACACACCAGAGTGATCCAGTTCAATCTGATCCCAGTATTGGGCCATGTTTTCAAGATCTCTGACCAATACACGAAGGCTGACTAGTTCAATGGAAGAGGGGAGGCCAAAAGGAAAAAGAAGTTGATGATGGGGTAGCAGTACTATTGGTTATGTCAAGACCAATCGTACGACATCTCACATGTGTTCGTGCAACACAATACACCGCTGTTTTTTAATAGATCCAGATTGTCCAGCTTTGGCTTGACTGTGCCTCTGAGTAATGCATAAATCTAAGGCCGAATTGTACAACATTGTATATTTGGCAAAGGGCGTTCACTTGCCAGTTGGCCTTTTCTTCTTTTGTAATCCGTTTCCACTAGAAAAGGGTACACATTGTTTGAGGTGTTGGTTCCGCTGAGAGGTGCAAAACCCATTAATTCAATGATTGTCATTAACAGGACTTGGCCGATGGTTGACTTGGTGCTGTCGGAGCTACAGTCAAGTCCATTAACCAATCAAACCATTCAACAGGTGAGGCACGAAGGTTTATCCCAACGACGACCAAAAATTTAGAGGGGTGCAAAGTTTGTCTCGCAAACATTGGGGTCTGGAATTGGTTGCATATTCGATGAGATTGCACAAGTTTCGCGATTGTTTTAGAGGCACTTTTGGACGCATGTCTTATGTTTCCATTTCATCAAATCAAACCAAGCTTGAGGTCTGTCTTGGCAGTACGGAAATATTGTCTTTTTTACCACTCAAGTAGTTCTAGGAACTACTCCCTGAATTTAAATGCACTTGAAGTACATTAGTGCGAGATACAATGTACATCTAATGGAGACTTCATAATGCTTAGATTCATATTTCCGCCAACTTTGGTGTCAAGAGAGAACAATAGCTCATTCACTGCATCCCTCATCTTCCGTGCCATTTAGATACAATACGTTTTGTACGCACCTTAGAGGTATAAAAATGTACAGTTCAGCTTGAACGGGGAAACATAATTGAAGGAATGCGTACTTGAGCCTCGTCATCATTACAATCATCCTCCAGCTATGAATCTTTTGTATAAAAAAACCTCTTCTAGATTATAAGCGAGCACTTCTGTCGTTTGACCCATTGTGTACGTTACAAGAAAAGTAATTGTCTTCAATCCATTGTACTGTATTCTAAGACATAAAAACTTGAACTAGAACGTCTCCAACCGAGTACCTATACCACCACTGTTTTGTTCATATGGCCTGATCGATAAAACGAATCGTTGCCAGTTCGTCTGGAGAAGTTCTGAGGATCAAATCAAATGTTTGAATCTTTCACGAACATGCCTCAAATCATAAACTGTTCTAGAAACATTGGGCTGAATGCCATAACGTACGCATGTTTTCAACGGAGAGACGTTTCCATTGATAATGCCAAAGATCGCAAGGCAACACTCCGTTGCGATGTACGCAATGGTCGATTGGCTCTGATGAAAACAGATTTTCTTTGTCTTCGATCGACCAGAAGGTTGCTGTTCAAGCACAAGATGATTCATGAGACCTTTTTCAACCGGTTCCAAAATGACGGCCAAAAATATTCTGCTTTCGTTCGATCGAAGAAAAATATTTCGGCTCTTGAAGTAGAGCAAGCATTTCGGATCAGTAGTTTTCCAAAACAAGTGTTTCATTCAAATAAAATGCCTCTCCCTTTTAGCTGAATGTTTAGATCATGAATGTCAAATTTTGGTGGCTCCACTCACTTACTCGAATAAACGAGGGCAAAAGTGATAGCCAAGTTTTTATTCTCTAGTTATTATGAACCATGGCATTTACTCTCGCAAGCTCATTCAGAATTGACATGACTGAAAGGTCAACAGTGGAGTGGTAGTAGAGTTCAGCCCGTTTAGCCAAATGTCATTTACAAACATTTGCCTCTAAAGATATTACTTCTCCAGATAACAGTTACCTTTTTCTCCAAGTTTTGTTTCTGAAAGAATCATTGCCTGACCACTTTCAGTTGGTTGGTGATCAACGATGTAAGGCTCAGTATCGGTGGTTTTCAAACTTTGATCGCCAAATAAGTGAACACCATTTATCTTTTGGGTGGCACATGGGTATTGGGTAAGATTCGTTCAAGAATATCTTATCTTCAGAAGGGTTGCCAAAGTACTTTGACAATCGCAGTTGAGAAGCCTTTAACTCAAGCCCATCCTGCGGTATCAATTGATTCAAGTTGCAAAATACTTGAGCTCTCATCACTTTTTGTCTGTCTGTGGTTCTTATTCATTTCAAGAATTGTAATAAACGGCAAATATATAACGCGTCCTATTTTGAGATCTTTGAACTTTGAAGATTAGCCACATGAAGGAAGTTCGACCTATCACTAATTCCAATGTGTTCTGCAGTATCTTCATAGAACTAGCTCTTATTCTTTTTTTCTCTCTCCACCTTCATGAACTAAAACGCATAAACGTGATGAACTTGCGCACACACAGTAAATGTCTTAAGGACAAACGCGAGATCATGCTAAAGTGGATTCAATGTCTCAGACAGGAAGAATCCCAAGATCTTAGCCAACAAAGAACATTGCCCACCACTTATTTCAAAATGAACCAAAGCTAATTTGAACGAAAAACGTAGACTGGCATTCCATGAATACCATCACAGAGAGCCTCGTGATTCTGTGTAGTTTTAAGATCGCCAAAGATCATCAACAACAATAAAACCGACGTCAGCGATTTCGTGC
Source organism: Tigriopus japonicus (assembly GCA_010645155.1). NCBI lineage: Eukaryota > Metazoa > Arthropoda > Copepoda > Harpacticoida > Harpacticidae > Tigriopus > Tigriopus japonicus. The sequence goes on from CM021314.1 coordinate 128,732, forward strand.
ACCCTCTTGTCACGACCATCATTTTTCGACAACATAATTATGTAATTGAGAGTTGGGAAAAGCCAGATTGGACAATGGCATTAGTGGAAACAAAGAATTTGAGCACAACTTATGTTCTACGAGGTCTTGGTTTGAAATCATCGAGCGAAACCAAACTCAAAGTGGTTCTTCTTCCACTCATTAAACATTGATTGGCTTCAACTATTGTGTCGGATGTTTACATTGTCTAAAGATACAGACGCACACCAAGAAGATCTCACAAAGGAGAATAAACCAAATCAAACGAAAATGATCTACGTTTTTCTTTTCTTCCACGTATTTGTCATCTCTTGAGATGATCTCGTTATTCATTATGAAGAGCAGTCTTGAGCTAAAAATCATCTACATAATCCAAGACTTGTATTGTTAACTTGGAATTACTAAATCGGGAGGATCTCATTTGATTAATTTGTCTTGAATGTTTAATCTTCAGCGAGATCAAAATCTCGATCGAGGAATCATTTCAGTTCGAAATCGGAACATATGTTTTTGAGAAATTGGAGAAGACTCCAAGAAATTGTGAAATCCGATCGAATAACAAATCAAAATAGCAGCACAGGGAAATGGATAAGGTTATCCTCTTAGCTTTATCGAGTAATCTCGAAATACGACCAATCTCAATCCCAACCCATTTTTGTACTTTTATGTAAATTAAGAGTCTGCTTACCTGACGAGATAGAGAAGAAGTTGCTTTGGTGGAACAAAGGGCCCTCCATTGGCACCTGAACTTTTGGTCAGTTTTAAAAGGGATCCCTTCGAGGATTTTTTCCTTTGGGGAGATTTTGGTTTCTTGCTAGTGTTGGGGTTGTTATTGATAGTGGTGTTGTGCGCGGCATTTGATCCTTGTGAGCTGTTTTTTCGGTTGGTTCCAGGAAGACTTTGTGGTTTACCGCTCGAGGAGAGGGCCTTCTTTTTTTGTTGCGACTTGACCTCGAGGTTATCCTGAGCAATCTTCTCAGCAGCAGCCAAGGATTCTCTCAACTCCTGGAGATCAATTTCGCGCCCATTGCATATGATCATCTTTCTGGCATTACAGGGTGGGGCTACGGGAGTGGAATCCGTGGTGTTCTTGGCGTTATTATCCAGCCTATCAGTCCATGATGATGATGAACTACTCTTCTTTTTCTTGATCCTGTTGTTGCCCGTGCTTATCGGGGCCACATCATCGTCTTTCGAAGCTAATTCCATCTTTTCGGACGCTGAGCTAATGTTCATTGTTTGATTGTTTGAGTTCGACTGATTAGTGCTCCTTGCAAAATTGGAGATGCGGGTGTTGGCGATGACCACCACCACCAGTCCCACCACTATATCGTCATCCTCGTCATCTTCGCCACCACCACCACCACCATCATCACCACCACCACCACCATCATCCTCATCATAACAATCATCGTTCTTTTCAATAGGGCTTCCCCACTTTGCCACGCTCCTCTCATAAAAAAAATGCCCTCTTCACGTGCTTAAAACCACCGGCACCTTGCTTTACTTTTGCGCAGGACTCGACACATTGCTAGCTACGCGAGACGTGAAGGTTCATGGATGGAGGTGGAACCGTCGTATTCGTACGCGGCGTATCGGGGGAGATGTCAGATTAAATGGAACTACTCGGGCTAACAGAACGCAAGATTTTAGCATCGGACATGCCGTACAATCTCACACACTCAGTCACTCTCATCATCCGCCGGTCCAAGTGCACACACCATGTACCTGACGTTCCTGAAGTACGCTCCCAGGTCTAATTGAAACGTAACAATAAGGTAGTGTCTTAAATCGAGAACAAACGAAATATCTGTAGTGTTTTAATGGAGGTGTCTCTGCGAAGCACAGAGGGGAGAACGCGACTCTCAGACCGATGAGAACATGGTCATCATCATTCAAATGTAGACGAAGAGGAGGTAGAGCATGTCCTGTCCCACACCATACTCATTTACAAACGTGTGTGACGAGCGAATTTGTTAGCCCTCTTAGCCTAATTGGGTGCTTAAAAATAATTTTGCAAACTAGATATAGAAATATAGGTTAAATTTGGCCAAACCTTACATCAAAATCTAGAATAGATTAAGCAAAATATGTTAAAAAAATGTTTTGCTTTTAGGTAAAAAAAATGAAGAAAAACTACAGAAAATTTGCCGTCTTTTGCAAACTAATGCCATTTTTGCTGATTTCTTTTGAACCCATTATTTACATAACCCTCGAACCCCATAATGTTTGAACGTGTAACAGGCTTAAAAGCTCCAAAATATGCTAAATATACAGATATCTTGAATGAAAGGGCTAGAATATGTTAAAAATCAGATTAATAAAAACACAGACCCAAAGCGCCAAATGTTACAAGTATGGTATCAGAGTGTCATTGGAATAGTCAAGGGAATAGTAATAAATGAATGAATGAATGAATGAATGAATGAATGAATGAATGAATGAATGAATGAATGAATGAATGAATGAATGAATGAATGAATGAATGAATGAATGAATGAATGAATGAATGAATGAATGAATGAATGTTTATTGCGACTCTTGGTCATGTCATGTGAATAAAATAAGTTATGAAATACTTATGTGTGGCTGTATATATGTTGAACAGAATTGTCAAATAATAATAGTGTAAAAAAGCGTTGTAATAACACAGATGAATTGACTACATTTTTTCAGTGTAAAATAATCAGGTTTTGTTAATGAAAAATACATTTAGACCACCACCACCACCCCAAGGTCATTTTTCATGCTGCCAATATTTATTTGAGCACTCGTCATTCTCTCTATTTGCTCTACGTTACACTCATGAAGGGCAAAAGACCCAACAAAATAGTACAACTTAAAAAGTATTTTTTCAGGCATTTTTTCAAGTATTTTTTACCTTATTTAATATTCATTAAAAACAACAACGTTCCTTATTGTTCCAAATTTCGTCAGAATATACACATGTTTAGAGCTGTTGACGTTTGAGTTGTTTTGCCTAGAGCACTATAATAAAAGAGTACAGTCATAAAGTGCGCCATCTATCGGATTTCATGCGGCAACAGCTCGCCGTTCCCATGATACACATATTTTTGAAGATTGCAACTGTCATTCATCAGTTATGGACAAACTAAAGTGCCTCAAATGTTGACTGAGTATTGTTAATGGACCTGTGGTGGTTTTTGGTTGAAATTATTAGTGAAATCCCTCTCAAAATGGCATGGAAATCTGACTATTATAAAGGTGATTTAAGCATGATATATGTCAAAATTCATCAGAAAAACACTAAGGTATCATTTGGAGTTCGGCCATCAACATTTTAGGCACTTTAGTTTGTCCAAAACTGATGAATGACCGTCGCAATCTTCAAAAATGTGAGTATCATGGGAACGGCGGGCTGTTGCCGCATGAAATCCACTAGATGGCGCACTTTATGACTGTACTCTGTTATTATAGTGCTCTAGTTTTGCCAAGCCTTTCATTTCATAACAGAGCTAGGTTTAGAAAAGGATCTCTGTAAAAATAAAACTTTGATAAAATATAATTGTTCACCAATTGTGTCCACTTCACGTATCACATTTTCGACACTTTCTGAATGCATTTTTGGCATTTTAGATGCATTTTTGAGGGTTTATTTGCATTTATTTGCACCCTTAAAGATGAAACACGTTAAGACTCGCAGTACCACCAATTAAGAACCACTGAATTTCACTGGACTGAGAGGCTAATGAAAAAAATCTTGATCTCTTGAAGGAACAAAGCAATCATGTTCTTCTGCAAATGAGACTTTCTCTTGGTTGACTTAAATTTGTCTTTCAATTTTCAGCTTAATTGAACGTCGGAGTCAAAAGTTATGCTCTCTCAAAGTTCAGTGCAAATTCTACGGAGAATGAATGACCTAGCCATTTTTTGGTAATTGTTTTACCACAAAAGGGCGAACTCATTCATTCTATGCTCTCTGTAGTACATTAGTTTGAGAGGGCATAACTTTTCACTCCGTCGTTCTGAATACAAGCAAGGTCTGGTTTGTAGCAGAACGCAATTGAGTTAATCCTTTTGGAAATCATAATTCTGACTGTTGGCCTCCCACTCCAGCAGTTCAGTGCCTCTTGCACCAGTCCACCACCATCTGCATTATGGGGCTTTAATGGACATAGAGCTATCGCCATGTGGAATCGGTTGCTTCAAGCTGGAGACTCTATAGACTCAACCATTTACCGACTTACTTGTGCTTTTATTGAGTATTATTTGGCGCTTTTATTTGCATTTTTTGTGATCCCTCAACTGATTAGGAATAACTCATCAATGATGAGTAATCATTCAACCTTAACATTGACATGATTGAAATGTAAGACACATTAGTTTTTTTTTTTAATAAATCACGGAACCTCGGAAAATTGACAGTGAAATTATAGCCGAGAGAATATATATTACAGCTTTAAACATTTCATAAGTCTTCTCTTTGGAAAATTGAAGCTCCTATCAGAAACATTCTGGAATTTGTGGTTGAATACTTAACCCATTCTTGGACAGCAAGATATTTTTAAAAGCACCACATGCAAGGACTTTCAAAAGCCATAGTGGCCTCTGGTACTAATTTACGGCTTTTGACAGCTTAAATGGGCAAACCTGCGGTCATTCCCGAGGGTGAGGTAAAAATTAATGTTTGTTATTGAGCGGCTTCCTTTCGGTCAGATTACATTTGCGACGCCTGACTCCAGAAAAAACATGGACTCCCAAAAAGAAATTAGTTTCATTTTTTGTAGAGATGAAAAAAGCTACATTTTTTCAAAATATCTTTACAATTTGATAGCTTAAGTACAGAAATTTAACTTTTATTTTTGATACGTTTTGCGTTTTAGGTTGTCATCAGTGTAGGGCCAAGAGAAAAAGGTTGTT
>CM021314.1:133678-145469 GCA_010645155.1 Tigriopus japonicus
AAGGGTAAAATAGTATCAATGCCATCATTTTGAAAAACTTCAGGATTTTTCCTTTTCCTTTATATATTTGTTTCTTTGCAGTTGTATTATGTTATCAAAATCACATATTTTGGAGAAGTTTTATTGTGAAGAAGATGCGTAATGTTTTTCCAAAGAGTGGCATTACGAATAACCATCTGATCTGGTAACTATGTTTCGATTTGACCACAAGAGGCGCTGATCATGGCATATAAGCTGACATTATTGACAGTGTCCATTGATAACCAGTGACACATTTTCATCGTTACGCGCCCTTTACTATTTAATGGATCTTCTTGAGTAAGAACAAAGTCTGCTTTTTGCTCAAAGAAATCTCAAGACTTTCCTGGACACTTGGGGCCACCAAACATCTTGTTAAAACTCTCCATGATTCTAGTTGAGGGCTTCCTTTTTCGCAATGAAGTGGCACTTGTGCCTGGAGAGAGCAAAGAACCTGCCGACTGCACATTCGTATTCCAATCCTCATGGAGAGTGGATTCAACCGGATCAAGATCTAATCGAGAGTTGAAGATCAATTGAATTAAGCTGTTAAATGCCTCTTGAACTGAAGACGAATCCTCTTTGGCTGAAGTCGTAGACCAACTAAAACCTTGGCATTTGTCCCTCAAAGTCAATGCCGCTGTATTTGGCAACAGATGATCTGAAATGTCAAGCACATGCTTCTCTCTATGGTCACATAAAGCTCAATGAAACTTTCTTACGAAGATCTGATTTACTAGCCACAAGCAAGACTGGCTGATGCCTGAACCCAACTGACACATTTTTATGAGCCATGGATTCTTTGGTGATGGTTTGTGCCAACCTTAAGGCCAAAGGTAGAGATGCTTCATCGGTTAGGGAGAATACAAGCAAGTATCCGTCGCAAATCCAATTTGATGACACCTAAAAATAGCGAAATTTTTCCTTTCCGTAAACCATTACAGCAATTACTAGTGACGTCATCATTTTTGGCAGGAAAAAAAGTTCGGAAGACCTGTGTTTCTGATGAGCGTGCGAGGTAACTAAAACGAAGGTTTAGGCCTGATGATTGCAACAATGCCTTTCTTATCTGCACAAATTGAAGTTGAAATAGCAATTCTTGACATTGTATTTTCAAAAAACTATGTTTTGTTGCTTTTATCTAAAATTTCACTACATACGTTGAGAGGGTTCTTCCGAACTTTGAAATTAGGAATGCCCAACTTTGAATAACAAGATGGCCAGAGGAGATCGCTTCCTGGGGCAACTAAACCTAAAAACAAATAATTTGTTTAATTGAAGGCTTCCAATTTCTCCATTTGTTTTCAAATTACTTTGCAATACTTCTCAATTTACAGTCAGGAGCAAAAGTATTTGTAACATGACGAGAAAACCAGAAAATCCTTTATATCCAATTAAATACTATGCTAAGAAGTTTGTAAGAATGTAATATTTTTTTCCGATTAAGAATAATACCAGTTTCAGTGACATTCAGGAACATTCTCAGTGAAAATGGATTGTCCATCTCGAGGTTTACTGTTGCTCGCTCACTTCACAAAGCAGGATTGAAGTCTTGTTGCCCACAGAAGACTCCCTTGCTCAAGGATAGACACTTGAAGGCTTGCTTGGAATTTGCCAAGAAGTACCGTGACAAGACCAGTGACTTTTGGTCTAGGATTCTTTGGTCAGATAAGACAAAGGTTGAGCTTTTTGGTCACAACGATGTTCAAAGGATTTGGCGACGTAAAGGAGAAGCGTTTCATCCAAAAAACACCATCCCTACGGTCAAGCACGGTGGGGGATCGATCATGTTATGGGGCTCCTTTTCCGCCAAAGGCACCGGTAACCTCGTGAGAATTCATGGGACAATGAAAAAAGAAGACTATCGGGATATCTTGGCTGAGAATCTCCAGAGTTCAGCGCGGAAACTTCGGCTTGGTCGACAGTTCGTCTTCCAGCACGACAACGACCCTAAGCACAACAGCATTTTGGTCAAGAAATGGTTGAAGGACAATCGGATTAAGGTCTTGGACTGGCCCTCCATGAATCCGGACCTTAATCCAATTGAAAACCTTTGGAGAGAATTAAAAGTCCGTATCCGTGCAAAAAGGTCATTCAATAAACTATTGACAAAATGTTACGAATACTTTTGCTCTTGGTCTAAAACATGTTCTGAGCAGTTTTTAACCAAAATCTTGTAAATTTTTAAAAAGAAAAGTATCATAGCTTTTAAATGATAAAAGAATAACTAAGGAGCAAAATGGTTCTTAAATGTATTTTTCAAAAATCGAGTATCATTTAAAAATCAATAAAATTTTCGAGGTTACGAATACTTTTGCTCCTGACTGTACATTAACCATGCCATTGCCCATAAATGCAACATTTTTTGAAAATCTGACCAATCTGAACAGATTTTTTTGGCAAGCCTATACTGCTAACTGCAGTTAAAGACGGCAGCTATTCCGTAAAATGAAACGGCAATCACTCCCATTGGATCAAAACTTTTATAACGCTTTTGCCACGCACTAAAATTTCGATCAGAGGGCATGTTTTTTTTATTTTATTTAAAATGAATGTTTTTTTTTTCATTTGTCTTTTTCATTCATTCATTTGCGTAATCAAATCCTGACCTTACTTTTGTCGAATTAAAAAATTAAATGACAGAAGAGCATAAGGCAAAAATGCGGACGAGTACAAAGTTATTTTACTGGACCAGAAACTACACTGTGACACGAAAGTTTTTACACCATGTTTATGAGCTTCTACAGGAAAAACAAATTAATGAAAGTTGATGTTCTCATAGTTGGTTTTACCCCTCTTCCTAGCTTTGACCTGGGCCAATCTCTTAGGCATACTCAGGCATAACTTCAAGAGCAAATCTTTGTTTAAGTGTGCCCAAGCTTTTTCCAACTGTTTTTTTTAATCCTTCCAGGGTTGTTTGGGGTGGGAGCTTGTCGACCTCTTCTTTAAGGACGGACCATATATTTTCTATGGGATTGAGGTTTGGAGAATTTCCTGGCCATTCCCCCTTCCTCCAATACCGTGGAAAATTTGAATCGAGCCATCTGTAGTTCATCAGGGTGCAATGAGGTGGCGCTGAATCTTGCATGAAAAAAGCTTTTGCCATGTCTGGTACAATTTGGCGTTCCACAATTGATCCTGTGGCAGAGTTGGACTTTGGAAAAAGGTAAAAGAAGCTCTCATCACTCCATATGACGCTTTTCCACTTGTCATTGGTCCAATGAGCATGGTCTGGGACGAATTTCACACACGCTTTCTTGATTTTTTCTGTAAATCGGGGTTTTTGGGGACAGGCCAGAGATTTGAGGCTCATCTCGCACTTCAAATGGCGTTGTACAGTCTCACAAGACACTGGATGGCCACTCCAAGTCAATCTTGATGTCAACTTTTGCATTGATTGCCTCCTCTTTCCAATCCTCTTGGTTATGACAATTTTGGCAGTTCTGGAAATTACTGATGGTCTTCCAGCCTGAGGCTTGTCTTTAAGGGTTTGGCATCTTTGTTGTGCTTCCACCAGCGCATTACAGAGCTCAATGAGACCCCCAGGGTCTTTTGGCAACCTCTACTTGAGTTTTACCGGCCTCCATCATCCCAACGGCCCAAGAACAGGTCTCGACTTTCTCCATGACTGAAAAATCTGGACATTGCATTTTTTTTGGAAAGGTTATCAAATGAATTGAGGTCATCGTTGCTTAAGATGCTGATCGTAGGTCAGTTCTGTTGTAAAGACTTTGCTAAGTTCGTTGACAATCCGAATATTGATATTTTAGAACAACAAAAAATTGTATTGAGTCGTCAGGAATGGCGGGAAGTATAAATTTTGCGGAGGTGTCAAAACTTTCGTGTCACAGTGTATTTTGCATCTTAAATTGTGCCTTTGTGAGTGTAATTCTGACTTTTGCCACCATTTTGGAATTATTTGTGTTCTGACTTTGTATGACTGTATGACTGAACTGTATGACTTTGTTTATTCAAAAATCATTAAAAAGCATCATGTTTTTTTATCATTTTTAGGCTAACACATTAGATCCGTAATGATCCATCAAGATGTAATTTCTCGCTGTACTTAATATCTTGAAAAAAAAACTATAAATTTGGAGAAGCTCAAATTTCTGAAAGCTCTTGAAATTTAAAGTATTTTTTTAAGTTAAAAAATGGAATAAAAATAGGGTAGTATTAGTAGAAGGTTCAAGAAAACATTGACTCCCTCCAATTAAAATGTCATTAATTTTACTGGACAAATCAACGGAAGAAAGGTTTCCTTTTTGCCGATTTCTCCTAAATACAGTTCTTTTAAAAAACGTTTTTAGCAATATTATTAAAACGCCATATAAAAGTGACACAGCTCCTAACAGCTCCTTTTTTTCGAGGAACGGCTAAAAACCTGGTAATTTCTACAGTGTTCTACTTTCTAATGTCAATGAGTTTGTTTACAAACAGGTAGAATTTATCAATAGATAAATCAGAGGCAAAGTCTCCAAATATTAGAGCTCAACACTTCTTGAACCAAAAGTGTTCGAACATGATTGCTTGTGTTTTAACTTGTGTTTGAACTTGCAGCTTTAATCTCAAATGAATTATTTAGGCTGAATGATACTTCCTGATGCCCTAAAGAACTCACCTATTTTCGAGCAAAGTATCTGTGAAGGCCATAATCTTCTTTTAATTTACATAATGCAACCTTTGCACCCTTTTTCGGTCTTTTAAGCAACGCCTGAGTGGAAGGTCACAGTAGAAATAAAACCTCACAAAAATTGCAATCTTGCACAAAACTTCGGCCTGTTTTCGAACTTCTCAGGATGCACTGGACGCAGCAGAACAGAAATCTTGTGTCACAATGCAAAGAGGTTGCACATTTTTTCAACTTCACCGGTTGCGCGAAAGGCTCTTCTTCATCACAAAAAGTACCTCTGGATTCTAAACCTACTTTTACGTATATTTTGATGCATTTATGATTCTTATCTGAACTCTATTCTTTCTATCTATCTTTTTCATGCCTTCGTAAAACGATTTTAACCCCAGCTTAACAAAATCAGTTTTGTTTCGTTTGCCATGCAGTCTAACATGACGCAGTCGGCTCCTCACGAAAAAATGCCACTGCTAGTGAAAAAAAGTTTTTCATGAGTGAACCTTTGCTGATGTTCCCCGTAATAATGTGAGGCACATATTGTGGAGATTACTTGTTCATTGAACATACTGGGTTAAGTCTTACTTCACTTATGGTCTGTATAGCCCGCACCCGCAATTGACGTTTCTTATCGACGTTTAGTCTCTTGGAACTAGGAACATTCCATCGTTTGAGTTAAAGCCGATTTCGTCGTGCTCACTACTCGCTCATCGTTGAGTATTTTGAGTTTGGTTATCGTTCGTATTGTATGCTGGATTGAATCATACTTCATCATCGTTGGATATTTTGAAACGGGATATTGTTGATCATTAGAGCAAGGAAAAAGTAGAAAAAACAAGGAATTTTTTTTAAGTAGAAAAAACGGCAAACAAAGGTTTAAAAAAATTGGCAAATCTAAGCTGTTATGCTTTACGTCTACGCTACAAAATCCATGGAAATCTGAAACCAGGTAGCACTTCAATGTGTTGCAATGAGTACCATGCATTTTAATGATGGAAAAGTTCAGATAATTCTTATTTTATCAAAGTCAATTCTTATTTAAATGAAAGCACACAGATGAATATAACTACTACCTTTGGAACTCCATAGCAAGGCTGAACTATTATCTAAACTTGATAAGAAGTCAGCCATGGCTAAAAAGTAATTTTTTTTTTGACATCATGATTGGTAAATAAGCTAAGTTTTATATTGTTTCAGTCTTGTTCCTGCCAATGAACTCTCCATTATGTGAACTTTGTTCGTGGCAGTGTTTTGTTTAACTATAAGAGTTGTAAAAAATTAGATCATTGCGGCTAAAGCAGTTCCAAGTATCTACCGTCAATTTCTTGGAGGAGCTACATCCAATTCTAGTATTTTTGGTCTTACAACGCCATCTTTTGTACTTTTTCAAGAGCCTGTTTTGAAAGATATTTTGAAAAATTGTAACAAAGAAATGAGTTTGATTTGAGAAAATGACATGCAAAAATACTTGTTGCTTATTTTCAGTTTGTCGGAAAAGTTCGGATAATCTGGTAAAAAATGATTATATGGTTTGATTTAACACCAATAACATCAGAGGTGAAAGAGATTTCAGAGGTCAAACATGCGAGTTTTCGTTATTATCCTTGGACTTGAAAAGCAAATAGATGAAAAGGAGCCAAAAGCGCGTTCATCGGACCTTCAAAAGTGGCAGATTTGCCCGAAAGCACGAAGCATGGAAGCACGTTGCATATTCTCAAAAAAATTCAGTGAGATACAAATGTGGCAAAAAAGTTTAATTTTTTTATGTAAAGAAGTTAAATGTATCAAAAAAGACAAAAAATAAAAACATGCTTTCTTTTTCTTGAATTTTTATCCTTGCTCTATTGATCATCATTAGGGCCCGATATTAAATATTTTGTTTGTTTCAAGGAAAAAATAAATATTTTCTCGAATATTTGAGTCAGGAAAAATATTTCACGCAAAATTGAGGAAATTAAATGAATAACCAGTGGTCAAGAGGGCTCACACAAAATTAATCCAAAATACAAAAATCTCAACAAAATGGCACTTGTTTTGAGATCAGACATTCACAACCAAAAGTACTGTCAAACACGAAAAAAACTGCGCCATTTATTGTGGCAAAATGAAAATTATATTGTCAAATCGCTTACATGTCAAGTATGCCGCCGAACACCATCAAATGCATCAAATTCACCAAAAACAAATTTGCAAAATTGGTACACACAGTCAAAAATACCAAATAATGGCGTTGTAAAAAAATAATTTTTTGATATCCGGCTTTTTTCAAATACTTAGCAAATATCTAGGGCTTTTGAACAAAATATATATTGGATATTTGACAATTTTTGCAAATATTTTTCCGGACTCTAATCATCATTAGTATATTTGTATCCGTTGTGGAACGTTATGTTTTCGGTTATTCAGTTAAATTCACTAGTAATTTGTACGTTTTGTCAATGTTTTATTACCAGAGGGTGGAAAAAGTTGGAAAAAATGTCAAAAAGGAAGTTTTTAAGTTGGAAATATGGCGAAAACTGTTTTTTAAGATAAAAACGGGCCAAAAAAAAGTTTTTTTTTCTCCAGATACGAATGAACGAAAAAAGTTTTTTTCCACAAAAAATGACCAAAAAAATTTTTCTCTTCTTAATTTGTCAATTGATGGGGCATATTAGGGATGCAGATTTCAGACAAATAAGGTTTCATGCCCAAAAACATATTTATTTGCTAGCTTTTAACGATTTTTTGCCATTTTTCATCTTATTTGCCATTTCTGGGCAAATAAACACAAATTTGTTTGTTTTAGGACACTTAAATGCAAAACTTGTCGGGTTTTGGTTCCCTTTTGTGGGAAAAATGAGAAAAACGAATTTTTGCCCAAAATGTTTTGTTTTAGGGATATACTGATTATTTAATGGAATAGAAAAACATTTTCCCTTAAATATTCATACACTTGCATTGCACTTTATTGTTGGTGAAACGTAATGCTCATTTTTCGAAATTAGTGGCTAGTTTTGTTTTATTTTGGTAAATTTTTGTGTCTGTTTGCCATTTTATTTGCCATTTCTTGTTTTATATGCCGTTTTATTTGCTGTTTTGGACGCGTTTATTTGTCACTTTTTGGGCCTAAAAGGCATATTTTATTTGCCAGAAATCTGCACCCCTAGGCATAATACATTTTGTCTGTTGTTTTTCAACCGGGATTCTTTGTTCTCGATTATTAGATAAAACTTTCAAAAAATGTAAAAAGATAAAAAAGAAAAATCTTTCACCTAGAAAAACTGACATTCTTTTATTTTTTAGGAGTAAAATTTAAAAAAAAAGTTTTTTGGGTTTAAACAACGTGAAAAGAAATCTGCTTGAAATTTGTACAAAATGCAAATATAAGTTGAAAATAAGTTCCAAAACCCAAAAAAAGTTTTTCAGGCGAAAATGTCCAAAAAAAGTTCATTTTAAAGTTTTAAATTAAAACTTTTTAATCCTCGCTCTAGTTATTACTTTCAACATTATTGTAGGGGAATTGCCGATACACGCATGAAACGTATTCAAATTGAATTGTAATAGCGACTGAAGCAAAACAAGTTTCTACTGCCCGCAGAAGTCGAAGAGCTCACTTTTCAACTCACCTCACTTAAAAGAGATTCCTCATCGGTGAAGGCCATGTCTCTGATTTCCACCCATACTGGAGAGTTGTCCTTATTCGAAAGGGTCTTGTGAATATAGACTCGCTCCAATGGGCTATATTCCCAAATGAACCGCCCTGTGAGATACCGAACAATCAAGGCTAGAAGGTCAAATAGTTGCAAATGATGATCCCTAATATCAACGACCCACACAAACACAAAACATCCAACGCTAAAGAAGCTATAATAAACGAGACACCTGAACTACCTGTTTTCCCCACACTTTTGTGTCCTAGTACGGCAATTCTAATCCAGGAGGCCCGATTGGTATAATCCCCTTCTCCTCCGTTATTTGGACCCAAATCTATCATGGACATGGCGTTTATGATTGGTATCGATCCATCCTCAGATAAATGAAGATAGCACGCGGATTTGGACAGAATACACGATTGAAGAGAACCAGGAAAAAGCCTCATTCTGGACCCACCTTCATCTCCTGATGAGCCTATCTGTCGCTCATGATAGAGCAAAGATGCCTGTGAAGAGCTATCGCACAATCTAGGAACAGTCGAGATGTTGGTGGGGATGGTACTGCTGGGATTGTGCTTCCTTCTGATGGGATTTTTGATGTTCAATGAATACGATCGTTTCATGATGGGGAAGATGTGTTGGCCAAATAGTTCGCTGTGTTTTCACTTATCAGCAAGGAAAAGGAGAAATGAAGGTGCGAAGTTGGAACACCTCGCATTTATAGAAACAGCAATGACATCGTGTTTGAGTTCGGAAGAATCAATTTGTCTCTTGTACGTCGGGACTTGATAACATCCAGATCGAGGATATGCTCCGTTCGTGGACTACGCAGGTACATTTTGACGATAACTTTGTAACAAATTAGCTTATAATCATTACATTCCAAAAGTAATTGCATTACATTCAATTACATTTTAATTACATTTTTTTAACCAAGCTTGAACTCCTTTCTTTTCAACTGCAAAATGAGCAAAAAGTAGCACAAACTTATGAGCTTTTTTGTGAATCAATAGCACACCGAAAAATATTGGAAGGACAAGGGAAAATCTGCAAGATTTCTAATCCCAGAACTTCTTATGTAAGTGAAAATGTAATTGTCATTTGTAATTGAAAAATGCAAATAATTACCATTACAATTACTTTGATCTCAAATATGATTAATTACAATTCCAATTACTTAGAAGTGTAATTGCAACTACGTAACTGTAATTTCAATTGCAATTACATCAGCAGTCTGAACTACGACTAAGAGTGTGTAGTGTTTTATCTGTTTTTGGTTAAGTTGACGTTTTGTGCGATGTTCCACCTCTTGTACAACATTAAATCTTTCGCTAGAAGACTTGAACGTGAAACATGATAGATGAAGTAGCTTGTTCAATTGGAAACTTTTACCTTGAAGTTCTAAAGAATCGACGATGAGACCTTTTACTCTTAGAAAAGCACTCAACTTGGTCATAAGTGCATATGAAAGGCCAAGCCAGCAACCTTGTTTTGGGTCTGAGTTGCTCATATCCATCTTCGAGCACAAGGCCGCCCGTCTTACCACCAAAGAAATATGATTAGGATCCTGACCAAAGGCTACATGACATGCAATTACAAGGTGGTTTATTTTCCATTAGCAAGCCCAAGTCAGGAGATGACCGAGGTTCTTGACGTTTCATTCACTTTGAGTGATGGACAACAGGTTTGTGGGTGTGTGGTTAAGAATGGACGGTCATTGACATCATATTTTCCGCTTCCCAACTTTTTGATGGAATCTTCTTCAAGTCTAGACCAAGAGGGTTCTCATGAATCCAACAAATAAAGTCGAGCTTGATCCAAACCTCCGACCTCGTTTAGAATTTTGGTTGGGTTATTTGTTAGTTCCAGGCAAAATCTCTTCCAAAAATGAAGGTAATTGATAGTTTGGTCTTTGAGCTAGGAACTCGGCGAACGCCTTGGACGAGCTCAATTGGGTGATCCTGCGGTTTTCTTCCCAACGATTATGGTCTTCATTTGTTGCTTCCTTATCAGACCCACTTCGTTGATTCACTGTAGAAAAAAAGATACATAGACATCTGCGGTGGTTGAAATTTCTGTTTAAGTATTTGCTCAAATGCCAAGACTTCTAATGACGATTTTTGATGTCAGAGTATCATGGTAAATATATCTTGTGAACATGTACATCTTAAAAGTAGCTCAAATAACAATATTAATTCGCTTTAAGCCACTAAAATTGATATATTTTCCCAAACCATATTAATGGGTAGTGAGAGGGTCCATGGTTATGCTTTGAAGCGAAATGTAATCAAGATCTTATTAGCAGATAATATAGCATCATTGCTTCGATTTTCAAATTGCATCAAATAACCCCCTGAAATGCTCCAATTGTGTGTTAAAGCAACTGCAATGGATATTATATACTTTTTCAACGTTGCAAAAATAAGCAAGACTTTTTGTTAGCTTTCACTTTTGTCTTGGAAAAAAAATAAGCGTGTAATATGTATTAAAACTAATTCAAAAGGAATATTTTTGGACTATATTTTCTTTGGTGCTTCTAACAAACATAGTAAGACGTAAGTTCATTATTTTGTAAAATTCTAATGAAAACTGCATATCACAAATATTGCACTTTTTGAAACAAAAATTTCCATTGTACTGCTAATTTATTTTTCAAATATGCACAGATCCTCAAAAGATTTCAAATTATGCAATTCTACCAAATCAATGATGATTTACGAGAGCAATATTAAAAGAGGGAGACTGGGCCTGTAACTCGTCAATAAATGCTCTTTTTAGCTACTTGAATAAAAGTTGAAATCAAGATTTATCTCTTTTGAGCAGATGTTATTATATGTGTTACGTTGTTAGGCAACTCTGTTCAAGTTTATGATTTAATTAGACAAGGTATGTTGGGCGACCCCTGTATACATAGAAAATAAGCGTCAAAAGCGAGCAACAAGTCAAAAATCAATTACACTGCATAACCAAAACGTTTCAAACAAAAAGCTTCCACATTTTTGCCCCAAATGTTCATCAAATATCGTCATGGGTGGCTGAACAACGACTTAACTTTACAACAACATGGATTTTGACGTGTTTCTTTCTCTTGAAGTCGATTTTGAAAAACGTGCAGGGGTCGCCCAACATACCTTGTCTAATTAAATCATAAACTTGAACAGAGTTGCCTAACAACATAACACATATAATAATATCTGCTCACAAGAGATAAATCTTGATTTCAACTTTTATTCAAATAGCTAAAAAGTGCACTTATTGGGGAGTTACAGGCCCAGTCTCCCTCTTGTCTGAATGACCCACGTACAACCAAGACAGAAACGAAAAATGTCATTTATTTTTATGACATTGAAAATGTATATTTCATTTCTTGGTATACGCTATTGATCAAATTTAGCCTCAATTCATAACTAAGGACACTCTTAGGATCTATTAATATGGTTTGGGAAAATATGTTGGTTTTACTGGTTTTAAGTGAATTAATATAGTTACTTGAGCCCAGAAGCTATGGAGGAAG
>CM021314.1:150178-246418 GCA_010645155.1 Tigriopus japonicus
TTGAACAACGAAGTCCTGCTCTCTTCTTTATCGGGCTTCTTCATTGTTCAATCTTGTGCCCGTTAGTCTTCGTCGGGAATTTGTGTAGGAGCTGATCCTCTAACAACATTTAAGGCATGAATAGACATTTTTTAAATACTATTCCTGATCAACCCACTGTTCAAGGGTTGCACAGATCTGCCAACAGGGTCGGCAGCCGACGTGTGGACGCTGTAAGACTATCATGAACACTACAATTTTTGGTTATCAATTTACAGTTTAAAATCACAAAGTCTTAATGAACAGAAGTTGAACATTTTTACATTTTCCTATCGGAGGCTTTGGTCATGAATGAGCTTAGACATAGATGAGATGATTGAGTCAGTTGGCACAATACCTTGTATGAAATTCATGAAGAAAAAGTTCTAGAAGGCTTATGGAACAATATTCCCGAAAATAGTCCTTCGAATACTTAAAAGCTCCACTATTCATCTTAGCCTCAAGAAATGCATTGTTGAAAGAAAGTTTATAAATTCACTCTATTATGATTGGCTCTAAAATGTTACGCTCTCTTGTGATTTGGCTCTATTTTGATGTGGCACAATTATAAAGTGGCGCTATTTTGATTGGCTCTATTAAAAACACACTCTCTTTTTATCCGCACTATTGTTATATAGACCCGATTATCTTGAATCCTTTCTTGGCATTTGAAGATTAGAAGTTAACTTCTGTCGAGTATTTTTACCTCTGCTGTGCTGGAATGGTTGAAGCCAAAACTGCCTCAATGGAGGACTCGAACTGGTGTTCCCGCAAAATTTGTTGTAATCTCTCATTCCACAGGGTGGGGTGCACATGCCACACATGGCCCGCATATTGCTGTCTTCGCTTCTGTCGCGTCTCTCTGTCCAGAGTGGGTCCTTTATTACTCCATTGGGAACGAGACTGGTTACCACTGCCAGCTATTGGAGTGCTAGTTCGAGGTGCTGTTTGTTCTAAAAATTTGAAAAATGAACAAACCAAATGGTCACAAACGGCTCTAATTTTGAGAGAAAAAATTGCCATTAAAAAGCAGGTCCACAAGTTTCAACAAACCAAGCGGCACTTTCTAGCTGGTTCTTTAAAATCTTTCCCGTTTGAAAGACATTTCTAACTAAACCCAGATTTCATCTTGAGCAATGCGGATTGTACTTCAAAGACGGAGTCTAAATGAGAAACGGAAGGCACTTTGTCTAGATGACTGAGATTAACGATCTCGGAACAGTCATAGTGCATGAATACCAAATGTACAATGCACAGCTCTCTTTCCCAATTCTTGAATAAGATAAGCATGATAATGCATTGTCTTGGAAATGACGAGTATCTCAAGGTTCGATTTGAACCATCTGCGTATGGGTGAACGAAGGAAAGCGAAGAGTCCAACTTTTCCCATGTAGTTTGTGACAGACCCACTTTACCCAAAACATACAAGGGCGTGTAGTGTTCTTTCCAAGGAATGGCACAAATTACCAAATCCAATAAGAGAGGCGCAAAATGTGTCTTGCTCTTCAAGGGAACAAAGTTTGGATCCAAGTAAAAGTTTCTTCTTTGGGTGACAACACCAACAATATTGTCTCTGCTGTTGATGAGCAGACCGCGGTTTGCTTTGAACTAACGCGTAACTTTGAAGGATTAGTTAGTTTTCCCCCATACGGACAACAATGCACCATAGTAGTAATGATGAAGTTAATGAGAATAATAGCAATGGTACAAGTTTTGAAGAAAATGAAAAGACGCACGTTTCTTATCGATTGTGACGTTCGTCCAAGCAACACGACAACATTGGAACAAAAACTTACCCTTCAACGTCCCACCCAAGTTCTTCGTGCGCTTAGAGGTTTTTCTATATTTCTTCCGATTATCCACGCCCTTCTTGAACTTTTGTTTGCTCATCTGCAATGGTTGGTGTTTGAGTTTCAAATAAACTTGCCCGTTTTTGTTCAAGCTATTATTTCAGAGCGTGGTTGCCTACGGAACTCACTTGTTGCGATGCGATCGAGGCCAGAGCGTCTTTTGGACCCGCCATTTGGCCGAATCTGGCCCAAGACATCAAGCCCTCGGCCAGTTTAGATTTAGTTGGATTAGCGGCTTGTCCAATGTCAAAAAGGGCTCGAATATGATCCTCTGGTATCGTGTTCACCGTGTCGCTCGTCCCTTTTGGCAGATTCCGGAGCCAGGCACAAAATTCACCGGCAATCTACAAATATGGCACTGACTAAATTGATTCCACTAATACCATGAAAGGGGCCCTGATTATGGAATCGGACTAGAAGATCCCTTAGAGATTTTAGACCCTCGGGAAAGGTATCTGGCCCTGTTCCAACTTGACTTACCTTGGCGGCCTGTTCCTCGGCCTTTTTTGTCAGACGGTCGTCTGTTTTCAACGAGTATATATTTGAGCCTTTCTTCTTCATTTCCAGAGCCGCTTGTGTTGTGGTGAGAAACGAGGCCATTTGGTTGTCAGCTTCAAAACTGCCCCCAGATGGGGCCATACTCGAACCGAAACTGAGCCAGGATTTCAGGCCCGACATCAGACCCGAGGTCATCTCGTCCAATTCCTCTTGGTCCACAGCCTCGGTTCGGAATGTGAAATCGAGCAGAGCCTCTTGGAATATCGATTCAGCCTCGAGGTCCTCGCTAATTCAACAACAGCAACAACAAAAACAACAACAACGCATTGACAAATACATCAGATGAGCAGGACTGACGTTAATCCGAGCTAATCGCCATCTCACCTGTTGTAGTAGTCGTAAGATGATGAGAGCATGTCATCTCTCGTCTTCGTTTCGTGCTCAATTTCCTGTCGAATACCCAACTCCTGGTCGACCTCAGACTCAGCCTGTGCCTTGTCTTTGTCTCTATGGGCGGATTTTTTGTAAGCTTCTTGTGTCACGCCTCGGCCATCATTGAACGGACTGAGCCCCTTTGTGTATCTAGTTCCATCCGAGTTTTGGGGGTCGAAGACGAGTGGCTGTTCTTGTTGAGGCCCATTCTTTTGGGCCGTTCTCAGCTCGTGACTCGTCTTTGATGAAAGGCCAGGCACAACAACACAATGGAGAAGAAGCGAGGCTAAATTTTCGGACAGCTCCTTATCCAAGCGAGCCTCATCCAAGACACGAACCAGTTGTCGCCCCTAATAAATTGGAATTCCATAATGTGAAAGCTGTCTCCGTTTTTCATTCTTTAGAGGAGAATCAGTTTGATCAGCTCGATCGATGTTTGCATTTTCCCTGCATTCATTTGGTGTCTTCCATCTATTGAAGCTTGAATCGAGGTATTTGCATAATCAAACTTCCAGAGTTCCCGTTGTTTGAGTCGCTTCAAACGAGAAAAGCATCGGCTACATAGTATGTACAAAGTGCGTTCAAAGACAAATCAGATGCCCTCACAAAACAAAATTGTGTCAACTTAGCGAATACTGGAAATGTTTCACACACTACTACGGGAGGAACACGTTTTCGGACTGTGAAATTATTGAACATTACCCTTATATCATGTTTTAGTTGTTGACCCATCTTGATTCCCACAGCAGCTTCTCTGAAAGATACTTTATGTTGGGGCTTTGATACCTCCTTTTTAACCACGACTTTTGGCCTAAAATGCCATTCCGACGGATCCAACCAAGGTTTGCCGGAAAACTGTTTAATTAACGTGTTGTCGTGCCTGAAAAAAATATGATAATAATCAAAAGGTTTTAATCATGTCTGTTTCAGGCCTAAATCATTTATACAAAGATAGTAACCAGTGTTTTGATTCTCTATTTTTTGTATGGCTTGAACTTTAAAATGGGGGTTTCAAAGGCTTTGTATGTTTTCTTGGCAAAGGCGAACGATGTCAAACTAATTAATATTTTTTAAAGTTTTTCTTTAACCTCGATTAGTGTATCATAATAGGTTGGAAAAATGTTTTTTTTTTCTTCTAGGAAGGAGTTGAAGTGTTTATTGTTTATTGAATGAACCACTGAATGCATGCATGTCAGTTTGAGTGGAGAGATAGAAGTAGGGGAACGAACACACCATTTTGTATTTTGTTTGAAGTTTCTAATTAACAATGAATGTCTTGATAAAAAACAATCATTATGTGCAAACACTTAGTTCATACTCTGGATAATTGCACTGTATATTTTTGAATCATGGATATTAGGGTTAAAGGTTTGATTCCAATGAAATTGGCTAGCCCGTCATCACATCTCACAATATTTATGAAAGGTAAGTCCAGATCAGTTTGTTTTTCCGTCTTCCAAAATGAGGGCTAGGAATAAGGGTCTAATAATTTCTGTAGGAGAGTTTGTAGAGGAGAATCAAACTTAGAATATCTCTCTCACGATAGGAAATTGTCCTAATCATGACACCACCGAAGCTTTTTCGTTGAAAAGATGCACTACGTTTTACCGAAACGAACGAAAATATTATGAATTACAATATCTTTTTAAAGGCTTATACACTGCTTTGTAAGGGCATAACGAAAATAGAAAAGGCACGTTTATGTGGATATCACTCCGGGGTTGTCAAGACACATTGCCGTGTTGTCATTTGATGATCCTTGATTATTGTGCTCGTTTGGTGTTCCAATTTGTGGGCCTTTTCCGAGGCATGAATAATCCATAAATGACCAAATGCGCTCCTACTGTAGAAAACTGTCTAATAGTAATTGCCCTCCACAAAACTGTTTCTGTTTTAAGATGTTGGAACAAAAGAACACCCATGAAACGGAGCATTGGCATTTAATTCTACGAGTGTTTGGCAATTAGGCTTTTCATCATGAGGTTAGGAGACTAAATTAGAAAAAAACCAATATGATTTGCTTGTAAATTGAAGTGCTTATACAAATTAATTACTTTTAGGAAGGCTATACAATTTGATATTTCCTAGTTTTGTACTGTAGTATGTCATTTTTTCAACCTCTCTAAAAGAATCAAGGATTCTGAAACGGGGCCCTTTGCTCAATTTGCAATTTGGCTTGGAGAT
Organism: Tigriopus japonicus; assembly: GCA_010645155.1. Classification (NCBI taxonomy): domain Eukaryota; kingdom Metazoa; phylum Arthropoda; class Copepoda; order Harpacticoida; family Harpacticidae; genus Tigriopus; species Tigriopus japonicus. Next base: position 155,161 of record CM021314.1, read on the forward strand.
GTAAGCAAACATTTATGGAGAAATTGTTTTAAAGTTGTGCTTTTTCCCATACCTCTCCAAACCAGGTTCAGTTTTTTAACTTTGGCAAGCAAACGACGAAACCACAGCTTTTTCTTCAAAGCGTTGGTCGTAAATTGAAGGCCATATTTTTGCGAACAACAGTGCAAATAGTTTTGACCTTGGAGATCAATTTGATTTGATTTGAAGACCCCTTTGCATGTAAGCATTTTGTTGGTTGAATTTCTGGAGAAAAACCTTCAATTTGAACCCTCAAGGTAATCTGATTGTTTTCAATATCTGAGTGATGTTCTCAAATCGATGTGCTCGAGTCAATTGTTTCAATTGCCTCGTTTCAATTGCTTTTACACCTGGAGATAACGAGACAACAAGCTTCAAGAGGTAAAAGCTAACACAAACTAAAAACCCAAACATGTTTGACTAACAGCAAAAGCGTTCTGAAACAGTACTACCTACATTAGTAAGGCAAAATGGATTAACGTTTTCGAACAAAACAAAGACCTTTTTCCCTTATCGATTGAACCAAACGAAGACTAACGTTCAAGCATACGGCACACTTTCATACATGTTCTATACGTGCATGGGCAAAGGGGATCCTAGAAGCACGTGATAACAGAAATAGAAACCCTAGTTCTGCGGCTCGTAGGGCTTTTGTGACTGTCTCGTATGAAAAGTGCATTGCTTCATGCTGTTCTATTGAATCACTTGAAGAATCTTCTTCACTCAAGAGCATTGCTTGAGAGTGGCACTCTTGACTTCTACTTACAGTGACAATCGTATTTACATTACAGCACTACATTGTTCATATTGACCATGTCGAGGAAATGGATTTCTTACCAATGAAAGTTATTCTCGCGTCGAAGGTCATATTGGATTTCAGTCCCGGGAAAAATAAGCTCTCTTCTCGACATGTTGGTGTTCGAGCCTTTCTCATTCACTCTTCAATGATTTGGTTAGTAAAGGGGTCCTTATGGTTTCTCACTGAATACACGCACATTTCCTGGGTTGAATGCAATAACATTCGTGGGCAAAGAGGCTGTATTCTTCGACGTAAGTAGATACGTCTCCGCATACACCGTGGATGTTGAAACGGCGAGACACGGGCTTAATAGAACAATCGGAGATAAATAGATTGAGATGGAAAAAACCGACTGGTTTCCAATGCACTAAAGACTACTTTTCTTCAAACCACTTATCGATCTAACAAAAATCTATGCCAGGTGTCCAGGACTACTTAACGACGACGAAATATGTTCTTAAGTTCCAGTGCCCCACCAAAAAGGGTAAGAGAAGCATGTTCCACAAAGGTAATTTGATATATTACATATAGTGAATAGCATAGCACTTGAAGAGTACGCTAGTGTGTATTGACCTGAAATAACCGTTCTAGGTTGGTTGGCTGGTTCTTTCCATTTCATTATGAACCGGCTATGCAGTACAAAGTCAGGACCGCCAACATTGAGAAGTCGTATCGCAACAGATCGTCCTTGGATAACAGAGGTCTTTCTTCTTTGCTCGTGGTCTCATTCGGTTGTTGCCAGTGGTTCAGCCCCGTTTCTTTGTTTGCCACCTTCCTAGATGGGCACACTGCTTGGATGGATCAAGCGAGCGAGCGAGCACTTGGAGATTCAATGGACAGGGAGGTCTTGGATCAAAAGCGAGATCACAGATAGCATTGAAGTGACCAAAAGTGCTAGAAACTCTTCCATTACAGTCTCTGCACGGTGATTGATTGGTCTGGAGGAGTTTTTGAACTGAATAGAAGGGCTCACTCAGTCATAAGTAACCAACGCCATCTGGTTTTGCTTGCTTGTGGGACTCCTTAAGTGCCAATCAGAGACGAGTTTCAAAAATCCAGTGCTATCTCTGCTATTTACTCTTACATTTAAAGGCGTGGATACAGACCCTTACATCCTTAGAATCCTACCTACTCCATAGACCCCATATTTCTCCTTCCAAATAAATCAGATGGTGCTCTTTAGGACTGGGAACTATAGGTTAATGCACTCAATTCTTTGCAATCAAAGGACTGACGGAAGTAAGTAAATGCTGTCCTACTGTATGTGGTGCCCACAAAGATTTGAGATTGGCAGAAAATGGAACAGCTATTTGTCCCACCATTTCCTTGTCCGCCCGACACGGATGTCCTCGGAACGTTCATTTGCGTTTTGTCGTGCTGTACGGTCTGCCCCGTGCGAAAAAATATTCATAGAGTGCATAAACTTTGTGGAGAATGGATCGTGAGTGCCGCAGTATTTTCAAAGGCCAAATGTTCAGCGGTTCCATTTTGGCTACTTTGAACTCGATAGAAACATGTAATCACGAAAAAATAACCAAAATCCGTTTCGAGTTTGAATCTTGTTTTTATTCGTCGTCATTTGAGGCTCTTGATGACAGCATGAAGAGAATTGAATTGACAAATTGTGACGGTTGAAATAAGTATATACTGTATATTTTTAAGTCTGATCACAAAATGAAGCCCAGAGATAGATAGAACTTGCGCTGGTAATGGTTTTACCTTAGTACAATAGTAACGCTAAAACACAAATCATTATCATCATTCTTCTTCTTCTTATTATTATTATTATTAGGATCGTAATAGCAACCACTAATGACAATTTTGATGAGAATGACAATGATGGTAATGATAATAATAATAAAAATGATAATGATAATAATGATGGATTCGCTTTTTTGCAGAGGTGATGAAGAGAACACCTACCAAATGGAAAAATTGCCTCAAAACGCTGAGAAAGGTGAAAATGGAAAAGGGTCAGAATGAGACCACACCGTCTCCCCCTTCTGGGATCAACTTGGGTAAGGTGTGACTAATGTCGTCGTAGAAACTCACAGCTACGGATTTTGACCTATTGTCGGTATGCTTGAACTTAGGAGCACATTTAAGCCCTTGATACCGACCGAAATCGTTGTCTGTTTTCAAAGTGTTCCAACAGGAACCACGTTCTATTTGGTTGGGGTGAAGGTATTGACAATCAGTGTTATGTCATTTTGTTTTATCACAGGAGATAGAAAAAGCTTTAGGGTGTTTTTGCCTGCTTTGAATCGACCTCGTCATTGATTCGAATAATACGGATTGAATGTTCTTTGAAAATTCGCCTCGTTGTTGGTTTTGCACCTATCATTTGGAATCCCCACGTTGATCACACGAATAACCATGTTGCGTACTGACAACGTGAAAAAGTGTTGTCTTGAGCGAGGATTAGAAGATCAAAGATGCTCATTCCGAGGCAAACGAGGCAGGACGACGACTGGTAATCCCAGAGAACACTCAAATTGTATGAAGATCAATCGTTGTTTAACTCGTCAGGGATGAACCTTGCCTGATGGATTAGATCGACCAGAAGGAGGAGGTGTGGTAGTCTTTGAAGTAGTTTGCTAACATAATTTGAAAAAAGTTTGGAGAAAACGTCCTCGTACGCGAAGGAGCCACTTTTGGTTTCGTTTTGTGTGATATTTGAAGTAACCTCGTTATTTATTATAAAACCTCTGGACAAATTCCTTCAGACTGAGAATCTCCCCAAGGCCGACTGAAGAGTCCATGGAAATAAAATCATCGAGGTTGTGTACGGATTCGGCTGTTTGAATGCATGGATAAGGAGGCGGTGGCTTCATCCAGGTCCCATCGGGCTTTTTCATATGTCGTCGATCGGAGGCAAAAGCTTGCAAGAAAACAGTTGCTGGGATCACTCGAAAGTAGCGATGGTACTCGGGATTCAGAATGGCGTCCGTTCGGAACGTCTCCGTGACGTACTTGTGAAAATAGGTGGGAAAAGGAAGATCAGAATCCAAGTCAAACACCAGGCAGCGTTGATCAGGCTTGTAGATGAAAAGTACGTGGTAGTCCCAAATGACCAACTTCTCCTCGTCTTTGCCCGCTTTTTGACGCCAGAGTGGTACCACTTGCTTTTTGTTTGAAACGAAAATCACAAAGCATTTCTGCAATTCCGATGGCGGTGAATTCCTTCGGACATGATCCGCGACCATCCAAACGTTTTCCTCACAAAAGCAGGGTGCGTAAGAACAATTCAGAGCTGAAGGCACAATTGACGTGATGTCTTTGTCTCGTGACACGTGACCTGACATTGAAAGCCCGCCCCCTGTTGAGGAGGTGGGACCGTGGGGTTGTGTTTGCTGCGGTGGTTGTTGTTTCTTAAGGGAAGGGCTTACACCGCGATGATGCGGGTTAGCAGATCCCGTGGGCCCCGCGGCTCCCGCCCCTGGTGTGGGTGACACAGAACTATTTCGAGATGGGGAGGCTTGAGCAACAGAAGTCATGATTTGTTTGTTTGCGTTATTTGGGAGAGATGGAAGTGGGCAATCCGAGGTTTAAATCACTTTAAGATCATGCTAAAACAAACTCAGCCAACTCAACCAGAAATCAGAGGATGGTTGCTTTAGGCACCTTCACTTTGAACAGATAACTGGTTCCCATGCGATGATAAAATGAATGTTGATTGCGGGAACGGCAACACTGAAATGCGTCTTAATTTTGTTTCACTTGAATACTTTCAGCAGAAATGGTAGGTAGAATTTGTGCTCTCAAGCCAAACCTTCAGCTACGGACGACTTTTGAAGAACTACAACAACTGGAGAACCCTGCGCCTTGTCGCCCACAACTAACTGTTACTCCTATTGGCGAAAGCCAAAAGTGATAGAAGCCTGGCCTTCGCCACAGCCGTTACTAGGGTGCTGTTGACTGGCCACAAGGACCGCAAAACCAAGTGGCCTTGGCTCAGAGCAAGACCTCGACGAGCGCCGATAAAACGGCGAGAAAGAAAGGTGAACTGGAAAAGGAATTATGGAAAAGGCTCTTCGTCGAAGAGCGAAGCTCATGCCTCTGTGGACGACGCGTTCGTGTGTGGGCCTCTAGCTCGTCCTTTTCCGCCAGGGCCAGCCCTCCTACTCCTCATTCCCATTGTTGTCGCAGTCCGCTGGGCGGGCTTCGAACACCCAGAGGGCTTTTTAACTCCCAACGAAATGTATCTGCGAGCCTCTGCTTCTCCTCGGATCCTCTGTGCTCCTGGCAACCTTGCGGTCCTTCGCAAAGAGGGCGAGAAGAAAAGAGACAAACATGGCCCTTTGGGCACATGCACTCAGGAAAAAATGTGTGTTTCTACAAATGAGAAGTATCTTGTTTATCTAACTTCATTATCTACTTGAACCCAACCCCGCACGAAACAAGCATTCAACAACGACACCAAAGTAATCCTGTTTTTCAAGGTTCATGTCTGGTATGCGAGGAATGAACTCTGAAAACCTTCAGTTCAGGTCGAAACTCTTCCTAAAGTTGAATGATTTTGAAGAGTTCTTGTTCTCCATTAATCTGAAAAACGCGTATGGTGCCATTTCTACTATTATGCATCCATTTGAAAGGCCCCATAATCCTTGAGCCTTAGCTTCTTGTCCTCTGTTTACTTTTGGGAGCCTTTTCATTGAGTGCTAGGTCTTTGCACATTCATCAGACACCAGCGCTCTCGGTCTTGGCCTTGGCCTTGCCACTGAATTCAACTAGCCTTGCCCTCAATGGGTTTGGCGTACAGAGGTGTGACCTGGAGCCACCTACTTCATTTGCCAATGGTCCTTATGGCGGTAGAAACCAGAGAACAACTCTGTAGTGGAAATGAGCTTCGTTGCTCCTGTTTAAGCTTTGCGCATGCCAGCAAAGACCAAGGATGTTTGAGTAAGTGGTAGATCTGCTAGATGGTTGGTGGGTTAGCTGGCTGGCAAGCCCGCCGTTTGAAAGGTTGTCTCTGTTCATTGCCGGCGTGTGAGTCGCTTCGTTTGTCCCTCCTTAGGCCATCCTCGAAGGCTCTCAGTGGGTGATTCGGCAAAGAGCCCTCTCCCAACTTCAAAGAGCCTTGTTTTAGAGACCGTGGTGCTCTCACTTTTGTGCATAACGAATACAACACTTCAGCACGATTGCACTTTCTGGGTGGTGCTTCCACGGGAGGCATGAACGCCCAGAGTAGCTTTACGAGTGCCAAGGAGGTCTTTCTGCTAGTACGTTCACTGAAGTGGCTTCCATGCTTTGAAAGTTTTCGTCAGTCGGTCAGAAGGAAACTCGAGGACGAGTAATACATCGTACACACGTGGAATCAGTAGACCAAAGTACCTTTCAACTCACTATCAGTCTCTCCACGACCATTCCTTCACTTTCAGGTGGAGTCCATGCTTCTGTTGTTGCTTTCGGACTCGACCATTAGAACGATTGAATCCAGCTCGGCCTTCGTAATATGCTGGCAGTCCTAGTTTAAGTTTGAATTAAGTCAGAAAATGAATCACCAAAAGTGGTCTAAATACCAAGTCATTTTCGTCAGTTCTGGAGTTTCAATTTACGTTTAGATACAATGAAATGACCAGGGCAATGTGATATCATTGCAACACATGTACAGTCTTTTGACGTGATGAACCTTCGTAATTTCACATAGTATATGAACAACAAAAACGCTCTTGCCAAATGGTAGTTGTCATCTGATCATATTTGTGTGGATACAATCAAAAACCTGTCAAAGAGAGAATTAGTGCCCACAATTTCACTCTTAAAGCACTGTATGTAGGCCCGAATATCCACCATTATGTGGCTAAGGCCGATCATTTTGCCAGCTCGTGGCACCAACCCGGGCCTTCAAGAATCACCCCGTCCACTATTTCCTTACCATTGCATGAAATGTATTTGCAACGCCATCAACAAGTGAAACCTTCGTTCAGTTTTTATGTACGTTGTTCCTATCTACAAGTTACAGATTGATCCCTAGGGAATGCAACAATTGTAGTTTTGAAATAAATGGACTCACGCAAAATGTACGAAGTTCAAACCCATCCGTAAAATAGATTTAGTTGAGTCAAATATGAGGTATCAATCACAATCGGGTCGATGAAAATAGCCCCAAAAACGGGAAGGAATTGCTCCGAATCTAGGAAAGATAGGAATGAGGTCAAATTAGTGACAGGTGGATATTACTCGGAACTTTAAATTTTGGTGTTAGGTGATACTTCCTCCGACAGATTTTTTTAAGAGCTATGTTGATATATCTGGCCACAACCTCAACATATCTTAGTTACTTCTACTTATATTTCTTCATTTCAAAAGAGGCGTCCCTGAAAAGATAAATCAAACATTTTTAATAGTTTATATAATTACCGTTCATATGAAATTTGATCTACCAATGAGTTACTGTTGGCAGATCTGTACAACCTTTGAATAGTGGGTTGGTCAGGAATAGTATTCAAAAATTTGTCCAATCCCGCCTTAAATGCTGTAAGAGGATCAGCTCCTACATACTCCCGACGAAGTCTAACGGGTAACAAATTTAACAATGAAGGAGCCCCATAAAGAAGAGAGGAGGACTTCATTGATCGAACTAGCCTCAATTCCCTTGGATTTGGAGGTGCTCTCAGATCGCACGTAAAACCTCTACAATCGGTAAAACAGATCTTAAAGCCTGGGTTAGGACAGAGCCCATGAATGCTCTTGAGAACATATAGTATCAGATACCTTTCATACCTTCTCTGAGTACAGGCCTAACTTCTGGAGCCTCTCCCAATACGAGAGCTCTCTCATTCCTGTGATGTTCCTAGAAAAACATCTTTGGACCTGCTCGACCTTTTGCAAACCTGCCGAACTCATTGGAGCCCAAATGGGGGAAGCATATTCAAGATGCGGTTGAGCAATCCACTTGTACAGAGTTAGCATCGTAAAACTATCTCTGGACTTGAAAGTGCGATAGATCCAGCCGCACGTTTGAAATACCTTCCCCACTTTCAACTGGATATGCTCATCAAACTTTCCATCATCTTGGATGACAACTCCTAAATCCCTCATGGCATGGATGATACCTGCTCAAAATCACAACCTCCATTGTCTTTGAGTGGAACATCTAATTTTGACGTCCCATACGTTATTGTGCAGAATTTCATCCCGTTCAATGCCATATTGCTCTGACCAACCAAAGAGTAGACTTTCTCCAAGTCTTCAACTAAACATTTGGAGTCCTGACCATTCCTTCCACAAACTAATTTTGTGTCATCAGCATGTGAAGAAATACTAGCTTTTGTTCTAAACTTCTGGAGAGGAGCACTAAAGAGAATAAACAGGAGCGGACCTTAAAATGAACCTTGTGGAACACCTGACTTGACATTATACATGCCACTAAAAGATCCTTCAACCTTAACTATTTGCTTCCTTTTGCTCATGAAACTATCAATCCAATTCAGGACCTTACCCTGGGTCCCAAACTCTCTGAGTTGATAGAGCAAAAGACCATGATCTACCTTATCAAAGGCCTTGGCCAAGTCAAGATAGACAACATCAACTGACTCGTGACTTTCAAGCCCCTCAATGATCTGCTCAATATGGTCAACCATTAACTTCAAAATTTTCATAAAATCTCCAAAATTTTGAGTGAAGAATTTGCAATGACGTTAATCTAAGTTTTAAGTAATGTAACAAGCATAAATATATATCTCACCCTCGGGAATGACCCCAGGTTCGCCCAATTAAGCCGTCAAGGGCTGTGACTACTGCATGTAACTTAATATCACAGGCTACTAGGACTTGGCTTGCCCGGGATTCGAACCGGTGCGCGGTAAATAAGTCATAAGAAGAGCGAGGATAAAAAAGTTTTTTCCCTGCAGAGCAGAAATTCTTGACGTTTGACAATGTAGGTCAGCTTGGGTCAGCTGAACACCTACAACAAAGGAGAGTTAGCTGCGTCAACTTTCTAGAATTTCTACTCTGCAGGAAAAAAAACTTTTTTATCCTCGCTCTAGTCATAAGGTAAAAAGGTCACTGTAAAACGGTCACGGCAAAAAGGTCACGGTAAAAAGGTCACGGTAAAAAGAACACAGTAAAAAGGTCATAGACCCGCACAGGTCCGGAGGTAGCCAAGGGGGTGAATCCAGGGACCCTGAGACCTTCCATGGTTGAATATTGTCGCATGGGACCTCAAGATTAACCGGGGGAACACAATTATGCTAAGACAAAGGTCTCATAAGTAAAGTGAACAGGAAGTCTTTCCCAGCATTTTTAGGACCATGGTCACAACCCGCCCTGGATCCGGCAAACATTGGAGGAGTGTGTTCCCTCACCCCGATGTAGTCAAGAGCACACCCTTCATATGAGATCTGCCCATGGGCTTCAGAGATATTGCGGGTGGAACCCATTTATGTCCATGAAAGTGATTTTTCATCGTGACCTTTTTACCGTGTGACCTTTTTACCGTGTGACCTTTTTACCTGAGACCCTTTTGTTTGTGACCTTTTTACCTACAATCTTTGAACCAGGAATGTGGTGATTAGTTGGCAAATGGTGTGAGACAAGCCTTGCCACTTGAGTGTCAGCGGTTGAATTTGAAGGAAATTTGTAAATCTATGATCCCAGAATCTCTTAAAAGGCATGCCATCCTCATTTTAATCCGTGCAGAAAAAGACAATCGTGAGATTTCTGAGTGTTGCTAAACTACCCCTGAAAACTGTAAGGGATAGCAGAAACCGGCTTGTTAAATCCATCCAACTACAACTAAGTGTCTTTGGGGAATCGAAGAAATCAAAAAAGTCAAAAAAATCCACAAATGACCAATATTGATGAAAAATGTGGCTGACAAGGTCCAAGAAATGAGAGATGAGGATCCTACACAAATGTGCACGTCATTTGAATCCGTCGCAAAAGACTAGCCATGGTAAAAACGCTCTGACATAGAGACCAGTGGACTGATCTTCAAAATCTTTTTTCCTCTGGTGTCTAAGACGCACTATTTTTTTTTTTTTTGATAATTTGTCCAATTGTTGCTGCAGGTAGGCCCAATTTGCGCCCAATCGATTGAATTGACACCACGGGATCCTCATCCACCGTGTTGTTAACCCTATCAGCCAGATTTTCAATCCTTTTGGTCCTTTCGTATATTTTAAGATATCCAGTAGCCTAATACTCGTAGATTAATTCAATTAGTCGGCTTCTGATATTCCTCATAGTTCTCAGAGGCACTTTAGTAAAGCTCAGAAATATCACAATTGTCCTTTTCTGCGTGGATTAGAAAGAGGATGGCATGCCTTTTTAAAAATTCTGGGAACACAAATTCTCCAATTCTCTCCATTTTTAACAGCTGATAGTCAAGTAGCAAGGCTTATGTCACACGAAATTTCAATTATAAAGCTTGTATTGTATGTTTGATGAATGACTTCAATCCAAAGTGACGGCGGATGTAAGTGACGCACGGTGTTGAAAGAGTTTGGAAAGCGTTTTAATGAATTAGGAGCTGGGAAGGATTTCACCGCTTCATATTCTCCACCTGTCTTAAGCCTGAAAGCCTTGTGTCATCAAAAATGTGGAATTTAATCATTCAAATGCAAATGATCGAACCTAAACTTAAGCTTGGTTGATTGTACTTTTAATCAAATACTTCACAAGACAATATTTTCATCACAAGCGCCGATTTTGATACCAACTCATGTAAGCTCGATGATACTTCTAATCTTGATAGAAATTTGGCAAAGAAAAAGAGTTCTGACTAATAATGAGATTTAGAACAATACTCCTTTCCCGGAAGAGAGCCACATGGGCAATGCATGCGTACGTAGGTCAGTAATCTGTGTGCTTTTGGGGCAACTCGAGGAGACTTGATATTTTGCAAGACCTCCTCTTCTTGAGTACATGGGACGGTTGACTTGGTTCCAAATTGCACGCTCAGTTGGCAAGAATGGAGAGGCCATAAACCATGAACACTCTCGACACGTTCAAACTCTCTCCCTGTTCTCTTTTACTATGGCAAAAAGTAAAAGTTTTCGATGTTAAAAAGAAAGCTTCCATATTTGAAGATGGTACAGTATTCATTAGTGATGGACCGAAAGGGCTCATAACCGAAACCGAAAGTTTCAGCCGAAAGAGGGCTTAACCGAAGCCGAAACCGAAACCGAAACCGAAAGCAGCTGACTACAAAATTGTGTAAATGCAAAATCCACCTTAAAAAATAAATTGCTCATGTGTTCGATGTTGGGTAGGCGCAAATTTTGAAAAATCGGGAAACTTAAATTTGAGAGGTTTTTGGACGAGAAATTTTTCGATTTTGTTGTCAAACTCCATTCTTTATAGCGCCTGTCTGCTTTCGGTTTCGGTAGGCATAACCGAAACCGAAACCGAAATTTCGGCCGAAAGCGCTTTGGGTCCATCACTAGGATTCATCAAGATTTTGGACAAAGGTTTTTAAATGCTTTCAATCTTGTTCACTTAGAGACACAACAAACAAAAAATTGCCTTATTTTTTGGAAGAGAGTTGCGTGGGGAAAAAGTTGTAATGGCATGTAAGGGTTTCTTTGCAACAAGAAAATTGCTCCAACGAATTTATCATAAGGTACCATTTACAAGGATATTGCAGTAAAATACTCGTAGTATACGGTTTTGAAAATCAGTTTCGATGAATCATTCATTCAAGCTTGAGTTCTCAATGTGAAGTTGGAAAGCTTGGTTTTAAACAATTCACTAATTCTCCAACAAAGCCTCACTACATGGGTTTGCACAAATAGCAACGAGGAGGAGGGGGGGTAAAAGTGCAGAGAATAAGCAAGTGAATGGGTCATAAAGCTTTTTTAAAGCAAGAGATCCATCAAAGTTTGGTTCACCTAAATAAATTATTTTTTGTCAGAACTGAAGTAAATTCCAAAAGGCAAAACTTTCTCGATAGCTAGCTGTTCTTTAGACGCTAAGCACTGCCCAGGTGGAGAAACAATACATGAAAATTTAAACAGATTCATAAACTGAACGACGAAATACTCAATTCGAATAACAATACCTTACGGAGATTGGATACCTTGGCTCCACTAAAACCCGTCGTGAAAATATTCACTATTCTCATTTTCCAACATACAATTGACTGTATTTTGCACCCAAAAATATTCAGATGAAGCTAAAACAGTAACTCTCACCTATTCGCATAAGATTCAACTTAAAACGTAAATTTATTAACAATTCTTGAACAAATAACGAGGCACTTTGGAAACTGGGTTGAACAAAGCCCAAGTTAAGTAAGTGTCTTTTCAGCCCATCCAAACAATCATCCATGTTCACAAATTCATGCATGCAGTCTTGGCTCCTCGTCATAATAATGACGGTGACAACAAAAACAACAAAACAACTATGATACTAGAAATCATAACAATAGTGTTGTCGCTATTGAACCCTTGGTCATCCATGATAGTATGGTGGAACCGTGGAGTGAGCCCCGAGTTGTTGGAAGCTGAAACCGTGATCCGCTTGCTCGTAGGTGCCTATTGCTGGTGCTGCTACTGAAGTTGGGGTGGTTGAGGGTGAGTATTGAAGTTGGTGGTGTTGGAGGTAACCATGGCTTCGTGATTGAGGCTCAGCAGGATGAGTTGGAAACCGACCACCAAAAGGATGAGCTCCGTCCGCGTTTGGAATGTACCCTATAAAGAATGGAAGGATGTTATTCTTGGTTTGAATATTACGTATCATGTGGAAGATTTGGCGAAGAGATCTGACAATTCCTGTAACTCACCAATATTCCCGTGATCTACCACGTAACCTGACTCATCTTTCCTCGGTTGGGCGTCTCGGGCCGCCTCAATAAAGTTATTTATGGGTTTGCCTTTGTACAAGTTGCATCGGATCATAACCACGCCTAAAACAAAGAAATGCACATGTGAATGGGTTTTCTCATATGGAAAAAAAATCTATTAATCATCATTTGTTAAACAAAAACTATTCGTGTCCTTCAAGTTACACGACACGTTTTATATCGAAGTTCGAGACAAACTTCGAACCGACTTTTTACATCTATGATGTCGAAGTTCGTCTCGAACTTTGAAGTAAAAAGTGTCGTGGAACTTTGCCTTTATCAAACAGAGCAATCATTTTAAGAGATCATGATCATAATATACGAATGCTTACGAGTTTTAAGGCAGTTGCGAGTATTTATTAAAGCGGTTAGTGTTAGAGTTACAGTTTTATTTAATTGTTTGACTCACTGTGCACATTATGCAAATTTGAGTCCATACAATAAAGGCAACCAGTTCCGTTACTTAATCCAAGGATGACTCAACGAGAAATTAAGATGTCCTTGCTTAATCACACATGACACGGAGATGTCCATCTCAAAAGTCGATAACCCAAGTTTCAATGGTCAGTTTGTACGTCAATTACGAGAATCAAGTTCATATTTTATTTGAAATAAAAGACGAACTTAGACGATTGTCGAAAAGATCAGCAGTCAAGTTCATAACGAACAAATTCATTTTGATTATCTGATCTAAGTTGATTCAAAAGAGTAGTAGTAACGGGGAGAGATTTTTGATGCCTGAGGAATTGAAATGCATGCTGAATAAATACTCACTGCCTGAAGGGTTGACGTCCACTTTGAATCTGCGATCTGGCGTGACGATCCCATAATCGTAGTCGTCGTAGAGATCTTGAATGTGGTAGCCCTCTTTATGGTCCAATCCCAATTCTTTAAGGGTTACAGATACCTGGAACAGACAGATTCACATTGGAGGGGAATGGTCTCCTTTCGATTTTTAAGACAAACGTCAGATTACGGCTAACTTTCAGGTCTTTTTTTAACCACCTTAAAACTGTATCTGCCTTTGACGGATTCTCGATAAAATGCAGAGCATCAAATCTGCGAAACGAGTGAAAAACTAAGACGTTTTCATACAAAACCAAAGCTTCAATCAATCCGATTTTTTAATTTGCAAAAATAGGATTTTATAGGAACTCGGATCCCCATTTCAACTTAGTATTTCAAAGCTTTAGGGATTAGGGCATTTCTTACGCTTTGGTCATATCAACACATCGTCACCTATGCGAGACCATATCAGTCAGTCATCATCTCACCTCGCTCGGAGTTCCATCCGTCCGTCGATTAAGAAACACGATCCCATACGAGTACTTCCCTTTGAACACGGGCATGATAGGACGGGCCCAAATCTCGATGCCTTTTTGCTGCAAAGAAAGCAAATACGGCAAGGTTTAATACTCGTTCAAGGTTTACCATCTGTAAATTTGATGGCTTCATAAAAACTTGGTTGGTTTCTGAAACGATTCAGGATGATCACAAAAGAAGATTTGAGAATGTTTCCCCACATTTGAAATTTAGGGGCATCATATTTTTCAAATTGTCATACTAAGAAATTTGAAAAAGTTGTTCGTTTGAAATGAACCGCGAAAATGAAAAAAGACATTAAGCCTTGATCTAGTCAGTTGGAATGGAGCCTGACGTTCTTCAAGCCAAGAGGTCACAAATGCCAAGGGTATTCGAGTGCTGGGACGGAATTATCGTCTCCGTTGAAATACTTGGCAACATTACCAACTCGACTGGTTTCAGACTCATTCTTACTCGGGCATGTCTCATTGAGATCTAATTCACTTTTTCCCTTATTCGCCATATTTCCATGCAAGAGCTAGAAACCACGTAGAACACGTGCAAATACGTCTGTTCAAACTAAGATCGAGAGGAGCAACTTACGTAAAACTAGAACGAAGACGAGCAATTTTGAGCAGAATACAGCGTTGTTGCAAAACATCCCACAAACTGTACACGAAATTGAAGCCACAAACAACCCCATCTAGCATACTACTTGAATTATTGTACATTCCAAGGATAGTGTTGGATTATGGTATTGGTTCGCCAAGACGTGTAATCGTCTCACACCCATAGAATGTTTTTTTTTGCCTTTTTCAAACGAGGAGGTTTCCAACCGAAGATGGTTGCATCCATTCCCCAACCGCTTTTCATTGCCTTTTGAGGTCTTCCCAAACAACTCGAGTAGAACAAGAGCCATTAGATGAAGATGGCAAGCACCATAATCATCCCTAGCCATTCCAAACAGAACAATCAAAACCACTTATCAAGGACATTTCTGGCTTCTCAGGCGTTGGAAAATGCCTTTTTGGCGTTGTTCTATTGATGTTGTTTTCACAAGAAAATTACCATACGTACTTCATGCACTGTAAGTGACACTAAGTCAGTGACTCCCGGCTAATTACAAACTTCGATCATCAAAAGCCATTAAGTCTTGTCTGGAAACGTCGAGGAAGTGAATCACTTTCAAAATGGAGCCGGTTCGGCATGCTTCCTTAAGCTACTCGTCCCTTTATTTTGTTCATGACGCTTTGTTAGAATCATTATTATTTTCATCCTCATCATCACCCGAGCTCTATTCATTCCACGCACGATCAGTTTTAACTAAACGACTAGTTTTGACGAAGTGTTGAAAAACGATCGCGTCTCATGAACAGACGACAGAGACTCATCGTCTTCCGCATGCGTTCATCTCAATCGGTTTCATTTCCGAAGGATCCCCCTCGATCAAATGACAAAAAAAAACACCTCTCTCGTTGTCACAATGATCTTCGAACGAATCATCCCCGCACATGAATGATCTCCGTAAAGAATGAATGGATGATTGGTTGGTTGGTCGGTTAGTGTAGCCGCATTATTAAATCATCTCTCACCTTGTAGATCCTGCGTCCTTGAATGCCCAATTGATCTTGATTGACGGCGATGATTTTTCGGTTCTGGAGAATAGCTTTGTAGTCGGGTTTGATGGTTCGCAGATCCACGGACATGAGCAAAGGAGCCGCAAAGATCGCCCACATGGCCATTTGGGTCTTGCTCTGCTCATAACTCAGACCAAAGTTGCCAATAATGAGCTGAAATGGGCAAATTGGGTTGCAAAACTCAAGAGGGGGTTGATTACGATTTGACGGCAAAAGGTCAAGCTTCAATGCAAATGCAAGTGCTTCCTGTATCCTCTTGCTCGCCGTCTATCATTTGCCAAGATGAATACGTTCATGAGCATGGTTATTTTTAATGGGGCAATTTGCTTGTTTAATTTGCTCTAATTATTGGTGGGCACTCACCATGTCTGGGTCGTTCCAATGTCCGGGGCCAGCATTGGCGATGATCGTGTCCTGATTGTCGCCATAGTAATCAATTACACTGGCAATCGATTGCCAACTGTCCTGGATATCATCAAAGTTTCTCCAGAGATTGCACGAATTGATAATGGACGTGTAATTAGGCTGCAAAGGAAACAAAACAAATTTGCACTCTTGTTGATGACTTATGGCAATCTTGGATTGCATTTCTCTATCATGACTTGGTCAACTACATTTTTGTCAGACGAAGTTTCCAGATTCACACAAATTCGCAATTGGTTCCATGTCTGATTATCTTGAGAACGACGACTTTGTTCACAACGGTTGGACTCCAGTATGCACAAGGATTGTAATGATGGTCCAAGGCTGATGAGGACACATTTGTTATGCTTAAATACTTTGTCTTCGACCCTTCTTTAAGTTCCATCTAGTCAGTGTTGCGTGCAATTCATGAAAACAGAATCAAGGTCCATCAGATTCTTCTAGCAAAGCACAATATACGGCCGTACAGTAAGTGCTCGTACATGTGGTTAAACACGATCGTCTGCCAAGCCAAGTCCATTTGACACACTAAATAAAAACCTGCCAGGACAATATTTTCCTCAAGACGAATTGTTTTCTTCGAGGCCTGACCTTTACATGTCATATTCATGACGTTTAACCTTATAAAAGTAGTACCCACGATGATCGCCCACATTCCTGCCATTCCTTCGGTTCCATTCGTTGCCAATGCAAAGTGATAAAACTTTCATCCACAAGAATGCAGCATGTATGTTTGTATGAATGTTGGTAGGTAGGTGTACTAGGCATCTGGTATACAGGTCTGCGTTTTTATTCGTGCATCGAGTTAATGGAACATTCTTGTGCCCACCCCACCCAAACTCACCGTCATTCCACTGTAGGTTTGATAAACCGGCCACGAACAAGCATAGATCATGGGTCGGCCCGTTTTGTTCAAGTGGTACCCAAATTCCGGATACCCTTTATCCATGTCCGTGGGCAGGGAATAACAACCTAACAAAAGGGTTCATTGATTAGCATTTGAATGGAGCAACGCTTCTCGGTATGAATTTACGAACCATCGAGTTTGACGTAATCGACGTCCCAACTGGCAAAAGTATCAGCATCCGTTTCCAAATGACCCAAGATCCCTGGATAGCCCGCACAAGTGAAGTTACCGTAATCCTCATAAATGCCAAACTTCAGTCCCAAACTGTGGATCTATTTTTGAGGAAAAGGGAAACGCGTTTTGGTTGAAAAATTTCACCAGTCCGACCCAATTTAGAGATGGACGGATTGAATAAGGGCTTACGTAGTCCCCGAGGGCCTTCATTCCGCTGGGAAATCGCTCGTAATCGGGCTGAAGTCTGCCATAAGCATCCCGCTCGTGCGCTAGCCAACAATCATCCACATTCACATAGGTATACCCGACATCCTGATAACCATCACTCACCACCAAATCGGCCATCTGCTTGAATAACCGCTCGCTGAAGGAACAAAAAGAAGAAGAACAAGGATGTTAAGACATATGCAGTACTTCGTGTGTAGCACCACATTTTTTTGAGTGTCACTATTGCATGATTTGAGTTTGAATAGGATGTGAAAGAACGAAAAAAAATCAGATGGCCATTCCATTACGTAATGATTTCATAATTGATGGCCTCCACCGAAATTCCACATCCCTCAAAAAATACATATAAAGGACAGGATCCTCACCACTTTTGCACTTGGTTTCATTACGGATGACAAATATAAGAATCGTGATCACATTTGCGGTTCGTTTGTTGCTCTTTCAGGTGATTGTGCTTTTAGGAAGAACAACTACGTAAAGCAAGTGATTAAACAACCGACAATTAGTTATTCCATTTCCTTATTGAACAATATTTTACAATCGCTTACTTTGTATCTCGTACATCATTCCGATCTTTAATTTACTATCTGGTCATTATTATTCACAACAACTGACAAAATCGTGGGAAATTACAATCACTCTTGATATTCCCATACTTTGGGTAAATGTAGGACAAATCGTCGTAAGTAATCCGAGTACTCGATGATCTATACCTCGGTTGAACAAGGCCCTTCGCTCCAAGTAAGCAAAACAACAGCGTTTTAATTTCATGATGACTTTAATAGAGCAAAGAAGGACATTTTGAGAGTTTACAATTCCTGGTACGCAATGCATCTCAAAGAAACCGGCAAAGGTATCTTTTCAATTGCACTTTGTCGTGAGAATTTGAGATGTTTTTCATTGTCTGTTTCTGCTGTTCTAAGATATGTACTGAGAAAGATGCTTGCGAAATTCCTCTCTTTTGCTTGTTTCACGCACTCGCCTGCCAACTTACTTACTCAAGAGCGAATGAGAGAGAGAAGAAAGGAAGGAAAGAAAGAAAGAAAGAAAGAAAGAAAGAAAGAAAGAAAGAAAGAAAGAAAGAAAGCGATAGCGTCGTGGAAAACTGAAAGGAACTTTCACTTACTCTCCTTTGTTTTATGACTTCATTCACAAAATGACCTTGATCGAATCAATTAGACTACCAATAATCGACAATAAATCAAACTGCAATTCAGACTGATTCCAATCAATGACATGAAATGAACTTTTTGAAGTGAACGAGGCAGCAATAGGATTGCATATTCCAAAGAAAGTGAAAACGTGTCAAAGATTAGGGCGAGAATACAATTATTTTGTTTGTGTCAAACACTTGAGATAGAAGTTTTTGCTGAGTCTTTTACCACAGATATCTGTATTCATTCCTGATCCAAACCTTGTATCTCATACGTCATCCCATCTCTATGAAAGTGATCTTAATTTATGGAATCTCCCAATACCAAGGTCAGGAGATATTTTGGCTTCATAACCCCTCTTAAGTTTGCTCGTGTACTTTGTTTGATTTGAAGGGAAAAGATACACCAAAGAGATGGATTAGTACGATATCTCCGATTCTATCGGATTGACCATTAATGGATCCACCTGTTTTGTTTGTCTTCAACAAACTTTTCCTTTAGCCAAAAAACATACTCCAGCCAGTTTGGAGGTTGTTATTCCTGTTGCTTCGAGGACTCGAAGGAACGCACAGCTCTGGTGAAACAAATGTCCACAAAATGTTAGTGAAATTTGGGCCGAAAATCAATCAATTTTTTCTTCTTTTTCTTGAGTGTATGCACCATTTTCGTCCAATTCATGCATTGAGATACCAGAAGATAGCTCTCCATCATAAAGCTTCGTGATGATCTTACCTGATGCAGTTGTGAGGATCGTTGACGCAGTCTGTGTTGCAACGAAACCTTTCCCAGGCCAACCAGCCCATTGGGGGCGTGTTGGCCAGGCCATTGTCTAGACTGGATACACACTGTATGAGCAAATGTAGGATGAAGGATGTGAGGGAGAATACCTGAAAATAAGCAACAAAGAGTTTAGGGGTAAAACTTGATGTTGACCAGGACAATCTTATCCATCCAAATGCCTTATTCTTTTATACACGCACACGTGCGTGCGTGTTTCCGAAGCGGAAGAATCATGGATGGCATTCAAATTTGTACTCAATACCCGGATGAGTGAACGAAGTGTGTCAATGACCAGAATGGTTGGAGGAAAATGTCAGCTTAGGCCTCAGGACCAACACAATCAAAATTGGTTACGAGGAAAATGATATCTTGCCGAGTCTTTGTGAAACATGGAAAAGACGAACAATAGACGTTGAAACGATTCTTTTGGTTTGTTAGTACTTTCAGAATCCGTTTACTGAGAAAAAAATATTACATTGAAAATTGAGCTGATTTGATTTAGCTAAAGGGGCCAGGTAATTTTGAATCGAGCAAATAGGATTATCTCTCTTCGTTATATGAAGCTCAAACCATATAGTGTGGCACATTTCGTTCTGGGGAAATGGTTAAAGTACAGTTCTTGATATTGGCCTGAGTAAAATTGCGTCCCGTTCATTTTTGCCCAAACGATGGTTAGGACTAGCAGCTCTTTTGAGCTCGTTAACATACATTGCAGAGAATCGACTAGAATATTTTTCATTTTTTAGAGTAACTTGCTCCCCTTGATTGCCCCTGTTCCAACATTTTTGATGGCATGTCGGAGGTGCAAAGCATTGCCTAATTCAGGGCTTTTCGAGTGAGTCAATGTCCTGCGGTGACATTTTCGTTTCGTCCAGTTTTATCCCGAGCATTCATTGATTGACGATTCGCATAGTTAAAGGTACAATCAGCACCTTGAATCCAGCCTATCTACATACTAGTGAGGGACTTCCGAAAGGCCACATGGAATCAAACCCTAAATCCTCGATCACCGAATCCGAATGTCTATTGGTTGAAATTGCAGTAATTGCTTTTTGGGTTTGCCGGACACAATAATAAAAATAATTTGAATAAGAATGTGGAGGGGAAGCCTATTGTCAAAGTGCCATGAAAAAACTAGATAGCATTAGCATGCTTCTGGTTTCTGACAACCCAAACAAAATTTAGTCCTAACTCCCTCCATGCCTACAAACCACCCAAGCTCATGCATAGCTTAATTACTCCAACAACAATGGGAAGAGCAAGAGGCTTTTAACTATGCAGAGTGAGGACATTCGGTCAATAAAACCGTTGCTTAGCATTCAATCGAAAAAGGCCTGTCCTAGATACGAAAACGATTACTACCCAGGACAACTCGAGTGTGCCAGTCAGCACGGACTCAATTGAATGTCAAAGCGTGAGCATTGTGATTTTGACCGGGAAATTGTGCCAAGGAATTGCATCAGTTTTGTTGATTGATGATGATGATGAAGATGGTTAGCTCCCTAAAAGCTCGAATTGGAACAAAGCAACAACCTCATGGATCAATGGCAATTATTTTTACGTACAAGTTAGAAGAGGGAGAGAGAGTGAATCCGATCTCTTGGCCGAATGATCGAGACAACAGATGAGAGAAAACGAGAAAACGAGACGAACGAAAAAAATCAACCCGAAGGAGAGTGAAAACTGTTGCCTGAACGTGTAACTGCTACTGAGCGGCGTTTCGTCAAATGGCCGAGAGAAAAATAGGTCAGGATTGAGCTTGGAAAAATATCAGCTGATTACTTACTGTACTAGAGCTGAAAAACATTTTGGTTGAAACAGGGTTGTCTGAAAGACGGACTGGATGAATATGATACGATTGATTTCGATGAGGGCGACTAGAAGCACTGCCTTTTTCGTTGCGGTTGTCGTTCGATGTTCGTGTATGAGATGTTGTCAGTCAGCACATGTGAGATGCGAAGCAAAACACACCACTATTGATTGCTCAGAGTCGTTGGCATCTTCTAAAGATCTTAGCATAAGAAGAGTCGTGAATGAGCACTGACTTGACTTGGTGGGAGGTAAACGTCACATAGGAATATTGCACGACGACAACATCTTGAGTGGCTCGGTACCGTAGTTCTAGCTAACGAGGGAATGTTCTCACTTTGCCAACCACATCCCAACTGAGAAAGACAGACGAAGAGGATTCCCCCGGCAGATTACTTCAGAAAAAGGCACTCGCTCCTCCCTGGCGATCCTTAAAGCAGTTAGGCAGCTCGCTCAACAGCAATGGTATCCTCCGCCTTCACTTCCCTAGCGAAGTTCTCGTTGCAGCCTCGTTCTTGCGGCCCGCCCTCGTCGTGATTTGAATAGTTGGCTTTGCGCACGCACCTTAATGCTTCAGGATGAATTTAGCGCCCGTTTCGGGAGTGTTTTTTTTTCCATGTGTGTGGTGATCGAAACAAGTAACGAAACGATTGTATGCATTGCTTGTTCAGGGTGGGTTTTCTTTCATCAGGAGGGTTGACAACAATTATTCCCTTGCGCAGGCTGAAAAATCACAGCATGTTGACACTGCGTCCTTTTGCCTAAAGGGCCGTTGTAGAATATAGAGTGGGGTCCTCGATCGATCCATCCATCCATCGGTTTTAGGACAGACAAGTTTAAAGTGCTTCGGTTCATTTGAGGCCTAATTAAGTTTCAGACATTCAATCAGATCTCGATTGGTTGAACAAAATTTGCTACAATTAGATTAGCGAGGTAAAAATAGACGGAGGAGGCCTTCAAGCTTATTAGAGAAATCAATTCACTCTCATCTTTGACGGTTGTTCCTTTCCACTCAATCCCATTTCAACGACCTCTTGGAATGAAATTGCCAAAGCACGAGGGATAACGATTACGAGGAAATCGAAACAATCAAAGTACCTGCCCCCATCCAAGGATAATGTTGCCCTTCAAACTAAATCAATCCAAGCAAATCCACGTATATTTCGGGACAGGCCAGTCATCTGAATATATATATTTTTTCCTCTGGTTTAATCGTGGCAACAAATCCCAATGACCTAGTCGCTCTTGAATTGGTGAAAGTGGAGTCATCGCATCATCGGTCAAGCATGACATCGCATATTCGGTCGTTCACCAACCACCCGCGCGAACCAGTGGCAATGTGACATTGAATTCGTTTGAATAAACATAACTAACTACAGAGTCCAGTTGGTGGGAGATGGTCTGGTCTGCATTCCTTCCGACAGGATTTGCGTCACACATCTCGGCATAGCGTGCCACAGAAAGATTATCAAGCAGAAGAGCGCCTCTCACGTTTCTCATGGAATAACAGGCCAAGAAATTGGGGAACAATGACAAGATGAGGGGCTTGCTTGACTTTTAAGTTGCGCACAAAGTTATTTTTCTATTGTTTATATTCCTTAAACCTGATTGCTTCCATTCCATAGTCTGAGCAATCATAAGTCGAGAAACCCAAGGAGTATCCAAAAGCTAAGCAAACTTAACTCGTAGTTTCGTAAAAAAACTCCACGCGGCCGTATCAACAATGTGCTGATTAAGACTTGGTGGTGTCAGTGTGCTCAGAAAGTTGATCGTCAATTCTCCTCACGACAAACGTTGCAGCAAACGGCAAATTATTCCAATGACAATCCAACCTTGAACTTTTCCCAATCGTCGCCAAGAGATTAAGGCGAAAAGTTCAAGAAATGGTGGCTACACACAAATCAGGGATGGCAAGTGAATATAAACCATTTTCTGCCACCTGAAAGAAAATGGCAGAAATTCGTGCGTTGAAGTGGCAGAAAATGGCAGAAATTCATGTGATAAGGTGGCAAAAAATGGAGAAAAAATCATGCGATCAATTGGCAAAAAATGGCGGAAATTCATGCAATAAAGTGGCAGAAATTGATAAGTCAAAAATGTTACTAAATCAACATATTTAATACTTTTAAAGATAAAATTAAGAACTTTTATTGTCCAACTCAGGTCTTAGCATCCACCCATGAGCTCATTACTTAAAACAAGTTCACAAAATTGATCGGGTGTCACTATTTGCCATCAAGTGGTAGAAAATGGCAGAAAATCACTCGAGGCCAAAATTTACCATGCCTGCTACACATACGCAGCAATACGTACGTACGCGTGCGCAGTACGTCGGGATTTAAAGAGCTAAGTTCAGATAATCCTCTCAATCCGAAACAAACGAAAGTTAAACGCTTAAAGCATTAGTTGATGCCTCACAAAGGGTTCATGGGTGCAAACTACTGAGGTTTTGTTTCATTTCAATACACGGCTTAAGGGCAGCAGCATAATGAAAATGCGTATCACGTTGACAATGTGCCCCGTCAGTTGCAACTTTGATAGAGACCCGTTAACAGGAGTTAACAGAAGGGTAAGAATGGACACACACCCGTCGCTTTCTATTCATGATTCATATACCTACATAGCAAATACTAAGCGCTATTTACAAAGGATTGGTGAAGGAGCTCTTTGAGTTCGTGCCGCATTTCAACTTTCAAGGCCATTTCACAAAAAAACAGATCGATTATTTGGGATTTCTGTTGAATGTTGAAGAATTGAAAAACACTGTTGGGGAATTGTACTCAATAAATTCAAATTCTACTTAAAAAGCCAAATCGTGGTGACTTGAAAATACTATTCATAAAGCATTGCCCAAATAGGGTTAACTCATTAATTTTGCTCTCAATCAAAAATTTGCTTATTCTTGTTGGGCTGTCTTCAGAAAAGATTCTTCAAAATTACCTTGGGTCAAAAAAATATTCCTGCCACTTACACACTTCATCAAAAAGTAATTCATTGCTTTCTTTTGATTTCAATTTTTAGTTATTTTTACTTTTTTAATTGTCTTTACTTTTGAGTCAGACATTTATTTTCAATTACACACCTAATTCCCTAAATATCATAGGACATGAACTTGTACAAGTATGTTTCGATGTAATGTTAACAAAATTATATTGGTTTCCAAAATGATTTTCCAAAAAACAGCTTTTGAAATATTGAGGAAATTACTCGAACGAAATTACTATTTCAAAACGACATAAAAACTTCGAAAAGACATCAAAACTGATATAGAGTAAGCTACAGCATGATACAGCAAGATTTACGTACCTTAAAGGTGGTCTTATTATTTTCCACTTTGTTCAAAGTTGAATATATATGCGTACTAAAGACTCAAAAGGTGTGACTGGACTTTTTATATTAACTGTTTGTGTCACATCATAATGAAGTAAAGTGTATGATATTCAAATGAATTCTATTGAATTGAAGACAAAGCAAAAGCAGTTGTTAGAGACATACATTGGAAATCCATTCTTCAAAGAAGTGTAACTTCAACAAACGAATTTTGTTTCCACACATTCTTTTTGCATTTCAGGACGTGCTCAATATTTGATTCCATTCTGAGCTAAAAAAATTCAAAGCAATCAAGAACCCTTCCAATTCATCGGTCACATTACCAAAATACACGTTGAAAGCATCGTCTACAACGTGTAGAACGTACCCGCTACGTATGGACTACAATCAAACAGGAACGACAGTTTTGTAAACAAAACAAGTTAATGTAAAAGTGCATGCACGTACTACAGTTGTTCACTGCACATGTCCTTTTGTCATAAATGAAGCCTCTAGACCCAAATTTTGAGCATGCCCATTCTAGTTTACCCTTGGGCGTACACGCTTAAACAAGGGAGATCGATGACAGGATCGAGGATTTGCTTGCCTTCAGCAAATTTGTATTGGATCGTAATTGCCGCAATAAATTAAGCCTGTGGCAGGGTGGATTTTCTAGGGCAGTGTGGTATCAGATACACATCAGATGAATAAAGGAGGATAAAAGCGCTCACAGTGATGTTCGAGGGTCTCATGACAGTAATCAACACCATGTACTCAGTACATCCATCAAGTTTTCAACGGAAAGATTCATGGAGGAAACCAAGCAGGACACCAAAACGATCGATCGACTCTTAAGCTTCCTGTTCCATGTCCGTTTCTACAGGGTGGCCGTCTCTTTGTACAATTTTGATGATGGTCAGATCATGGGAGCTTCTTTTGGGGACTTTTCTTGTTAAGCCAAATTTGGTACGTACCACAACAAAAAAGAAATGTTCTCAAAAAAAATAATTTTACCTGTTTTTCGACATAAAGCTTAGGTCGAGGGTTCATGGTCCAGTATTTGTTGACCAGAAGCTTCCATTACAAGAAAAATGAGTCAAATCAAAAGCATTGAGTTGGCTTGTTATGTTGGTGTCAATGTTTTACATTTTTTAAGCCCAAATGTGCTTTCATCACTTTCGTAAAACTATCCAGGGCACAAAATAGAACAGATTTTTAAGGAAGATAATTTCACTTTTTCTCCTCGGGTTTAAAAAACACAAATTCCCCAAATTAAGAATTGGGTGTTACCAAATAAAAATTGGTTTTTTTTTGGTCTTCCTAAAATAAGAAGGTATGCTCCAGATGTCCAATTTTCAATTTCAACAAAAAAATATTTTTTCATGAATCGCTTTTGACTTTTGTTTACAATGCTTGCTTGGATTTAGACAAGAAATCCTTGTCCATGGAGACATACATGTGCTAGCTCTAGATACTAGTTGGGACTTGTCAAATCTTTTAATGTCTGAATAACTTTTAATGTGATTGATTTGGGCACCCTGCCATTGGAAGCAAGACCTCTGTGGAACATATGTGGATCCTCGATGAATTGAAATTTAAGTTAAGACGGTAATCAGAAGTCGGAATTCTACTCCGTTCATCTTCTCACACAGATTTGCCAGTTGATCCGTGGGAGTTTTGAACCGAATTGCCTTAGCCTATGTCGCGCTCTTGTCACTATTTTCACTGCATCTAGACTTCCTCGTTTCCATCAAAAGAAAAGAAATAATCCAGGACTTTGTCGGCAAGAAATCTCCAACTCTAGAGGGACAACTTCTAATTGGAAGTTTGACTTTAAGAACTCCAGTTGCAGATGACGGATTACTTCCGTTTAAAGAGGCCTGACCATTGCAAGCCCAACGCTTGTGGAAGATCCTTAGGCTTAGGTCTTGACCAAAAGAGCAAGCAATCCTCTTACGTTACATGGTAGTTCTTCACGTAGGACACGCGACCTTTCACCGAAGCTTAAGCTCAGTGATTATTGCTGCCCTTTGACTTTGGTTGTCTCAAATTATTCAGCCTTTGAAAGCCATTTGACTATATCGAGGATCATGAGTGAGATGAAATATACGCGTAATGACTAGGAAATGTTAAAAATGGAACGCACCCTCATTGATAAATTTGTCGGAGCTGTAGAACAACTGGCTCAATTGTGCGCACTCGTGGAATGTATCTCGTGACAATCTATAAAACTGAGGATGTTCAGGTCCAAGTGAGATTGCACAGCTAAAATGAACGGTTCGCTAGTTTTCAGATTCTTCCTACGTAGAACACGGATAATAAAGCGTTCCCAAACTTTCAATTTCCGGTTTGGCATCCCTAGACATAACCATTTGCTACTTGAAATCCCATATTTTAGGCCTGATTGACCCTCGAAACAAATATCAGTGTCCTATTTCTTGATGAGGCACAAATCTTCGTGACATTTTTGTCCACATTCGGTAATTTCATTTCCCTCCACTATTTACAAGCCACCACGCATACTTGTTAAAGTTAGACAACATTCTCTCCTGAATTTGGATCGACCGCAACGAGCCAACCTACCCTAAGCAAGCAAGCTTGGATGCTTTTATGGTATGTTGGTAGATTGTGTGAATCTGTAAAAATGGTAACGATATTACCACATATCGATCAGAGGCAAATTTACATACCAACAAAATGTTAGTGCTTGTCGCATTTGTCAGGCATCTGGCCTTCAAAAGAAACTGTGTACCATGAACAGTGGCGATACGTTAAAATTAAACAGGGGTCGGATTTGCTTTATTTTATCATTACTTCATCAAACCAAATCTCATAAATTCGCAATATTTGTTTAAAAGTTTTAACGTAAACTTGACTTTTTTTCAATATTGACTAACATGATGTCTTCATGTTATTTCAAATTTAGACCTTATGAACGGTATATGTTTTACCATAAACGGCAATTTACCAGCCACAAATCTAAGGGATTTTTGGTCAAGCACTAAATCTGGCGGTTCGTAGCCTCTTCACTTCGCTCCCATGTTTCCAAAGTACGAATTCAATTCATTTAAGATTAAAATATTCCAACATGTTGGAACCTGACTTGGCCTGTGAGTACGAAAAACAAGTTTTTCAGAACTATTCCTTTGTTTAAGGTGTTATTAATCTTAAGCATTTACGCCGACTCATTCCATTTCATTCGTCGCTAGATCATTTTGATAATCAAGATGAATATTTAATTATTAATATCATTATCAGTTTAAGGCACTTTTGATAAGTTCTGAATAGCCTACCGGTTTCTACATGGACCAGTGGTTCATTCAGGATTCCGAGCCCTCTTAACCCTTCAATTTTCGTAGTTCGAGATGTGAAGGCGAAGAAAGTGGAGACGGCGGTGTTGAGCAACAACAGAAAACGAGATCCATCCTCGCTCCAGTGAATGCGTATTCTGAACCACATTGAATGAGGAAGTAGGAAGTTGGAGCAAAGGAGCAACGACGAAAAGCCGTTTCATTATGGTTTCCTTTACATGTACTGAGTGAGTGTCCACTCGAAAACTGGGCCAATAACCGCTTTAGAACTGACCGAAGCTTTTGAATAACTTGCTTGGGAGGGCTTGTTTGGGTGGGTGCAGGGGCGGCATTTTCGGGTGCATTCACTGATTGGACAGAAATATATCAAGAATGCCAGTTTGAGCACATCTGGACTTATTTCAGAGCGGCTTAATCATTGGAAAATACGTATGGCGTGAACGTGTATTTTTTTAGCCTTTTATTCACCCCAAGGTCGGCTCAAAGTCTTCCACTAATGGAGTCATGTGGTGAGCCATGGTGAAGGACACGTAGAGCTTTTGAATGTGTTAAATAATTGTTACTGAGAACAGTTTTGGGGTACGTTTTTTCCATTGTCGTAAAAAAGGGGATCATTCCATATGCCACTGATGACTTCTGGAAGTAAATAGATTGAAGGAATAGAATTGCATTCTTTTTGAAACCTTGTTAAACATAGCGCAAACTTTTTATAAGGCCCAATTCAGTGTTAGTGAAAGGTCAAGTTTACCTATTTTCCACTTGTCACAAATTTTCAAATTCTGAACCCTTCAGCTTTCTTCAAAATGTAGAGCTGAATGTAGATATGACAATACTCCATTGAGGAGTAACTCTCAACATAATCATACATTGTCGCTGACCAAAATATACATTCAGTGCACAATTTCTCTTAATGTAAAAATAAGTCTCGATTAACGACAATTTTCCCATTTCCACCTTTGACCGTGAAAAAAGCGATGGTGAATTGATTAAGAGCGTTCGAATGAACGCATCAAAATCTTTCCTGTCACCGACTGATCAAGACAAAAAGGTCTTTTGGCAAGTTTAATCTGCTAGGGGAAATTTGGACACCCTTCGGTGTTCTAAAGATCGCACAAAACCCACATTCGACAAATAAAACATGGTTTACTATCGAGTGCATAACTTTTAACGCCTGATTACTTTCAAGACATTTTAGATCAAATAGTTTTAGCTAAAAAAACGAATACGTACAAGAAATTACAAAAGTAAAACAAAGCAATCCAGCCAAACCAAAGGCATTCTCAAGTTTTCGCAAGTAATGGTCATAGTTCAGGTTTAAGATTGCGACATGTTGACGCTATGTTGTGGAAATTCTGTAAATGTGGATTTTTTTCGAGTATTTAATAATGACAGACGCACTGTTTACCACAAAATCATTATGTATATTATGATTAATATTTTCGCGACTTTTTCACTTAATTCTTTACCGTTTTTCCATACCCTTCAGCTAATCTGGTTTGAGATTTCTAGTAGACATCGAGCACAAGTGGTCAGATCATAGGGTCAAATAGTTAAACGGTGAATGCCTTCTGTCTCAAATAGATTGGTTTCGACTGCATTGAACTGTACATTGAATATGGGCAATCTTGTGGATGAATCCTTGTGGATGAACAGATTTGGATTCAACATGAGGAGCGTTTTGACAATTGCCCTTTTGAAACCCTCCTCAGCAATCAATGATATTAATGACTCATGTGACTAGTCAGCACTAAAAGATTGATATTCTCGCCCTCTTCAGGCTCAAAAAGTGTGAAACTTTAGTTAGCCCTTAGGCGGCATAAATCATGATTCAGGATGATGGGGAGATACTTCTGGTTTAAAATATTGGCCATGGGTGACATGCAAAAAAGGTGTACTGCCAACAATCTGCGCATCCAACTCGGTCACTACCAAACAAGCTCAGGCGAAAACTCGTCAAAAAGATAAAGACACCACTCCAAAACATCGTCACCATATTCCCCAGGCAAGTCTTTATTGGGAATATTTGCTGGAGCCCATCAACTTCATTGTCTGAGTTTCATATAGGGGTTGATTGCTCCGCCCAAAGCCAATCCAAGAGAATCGTACGGTTTTGCCCTGGAGAGAAAAAAAATGCCCTGATGATCCCCGTTGCTTGAATGCCGGTTTGGTGTTGGTGTTGGAGTCGGTTTCCAAGGAGAAGTCAGGAAGCGAACTGGCAATAAGGAAGTGGTTCCTTATTCATGGAGGGAGACAACCAATCCAACAAGCGAGTCTATCAGCTCATCAGGCAGTTAACCAACGGCAACAACGCATCCAACATAAGGAGGGCGAACCAACAAACGAACGACCCACCCAATTCACACGGTCATATTGGTCATACTACGCTCGATCTTATCGTATATACGGGAATCTGAGGACTTTGCAAAAGATGAAGAGACATCAGTCAGCGGTTCAAGATAAGTCTAGCAATTTGTAGTTTGTGGAATCGTTCCACATTGAACGTCATAATGAGCTTTCGATTGTCAGGATGCGCCCAAGTTTAGGGGTTGTCATCTAAAGTTCATGCTTTGACCCTGAATTCAATCATCATGAGCTCATCATTTCGGGTGGCGTCGGAAGTGCGCAGCAAAAGTTTCAATTGAACCTCCTTGAGCATCGGCAAGTTCATTAATATTAGGCCCTTTGCATCTGGCAAAGCTGATTCTGTAGAGCACAGTGCTCCTCCGTTTCTCGCAATGGAAAAGATTGCGTATCACTTGCTCGTTCGTTTACCAACTTTGGTAACGTTACAAGGAGAACGCGCACTGGAATTTAAACTTGCAAAAGAAATGCGAGCGAACTTCCTTCTCTTAGGTTTTTTTTTCGGGCAGTTAATAGATTTGTAATCAGTAAGGACTCATTTGTCGCTCAAGGAACATAGTAATTTAGGAATAGACTTTTTTTTTTGGTTAGCAAAATTCAACGTCAGGTCACAAATTTTTACTGCATGCAATACTTCAGTTATTTTATTCTAGTTTAGTGTTGTGGATAATAAAAATGCCGCTAAAATGCCTTTATATACTATCCATATTCACAAGATTATGAACTCTTCACAATATTATCAAATTCGACATTTTTAGGACGAACCCTTTTTCGTTTGTGGAATATAATATTTCAAGGTGAATATGAAGAAGCAAACAAGACTCACTTTGGGCGAGATGTTCAAGTTGTTGTTGCCTTTGGAAAAGAAATTCAAGGACATACACCTTTGACGTTTTCTAATGAGAAACGGATGAAAAATGTAATGAAACTTTTGCCACCAAGATGAATCGGGGTGAAAGAAGTCATTCATAATATCCTACCAATTGAGGCAGGATCTCTATTTTCGTCCATGGATCTTGCTAGCATTCCACAGCTTCACGCAAAAAATCGTTCAAATGCACCTTGAACTTTCGTACAAACAAGTAACTGCAAATCTGATGCTGTCCTCGCCCAATGAAGTCGTTTAGATCGACCTAAACAAGCACGTTTTAGGAATTAAGAGTTGTCATCCATGATCCCTGTCAATGTCGTGGATTGAAACATTGGACACCCACCCTTCTTAAAATTGGCTCAGGAAATCGATTTCAAGAATATTCTATGGATTTTCAATCACTACCAGAGTTATATGGGATTCTTACCGCTCAAAAGTCAGAAATCAAGGTTATTGAGGGCACGTTTATCCGTGAGTATGATATTGCCCGTGCAGCAGAGAAGCACAGTCATGGAATTACACTCATGGTTTGTCAAGATGACAAATGGGCCATCTAATCACACATCTTGGATCGTACCGTCCAAAGTCATTTCTTAGTCTCCAAAGGTTTCCTATCTAAAATGAGACACTTCTTTCTTCTCAAAAGCTCGTCATAATTTCTAGCACCGCGTGTATTCAGATGATTATGATGGTGATGGGTACCACTGATAATCTCATCTTCGGGATCGCGATGGATGGTGAATTCAATTATCTTGGCTCCATTACGTGCCTTTTTATCTCTCGAATCTAAGGTTCAAAGCAGAATCGTTTTAGCTCTATTGGCAACGACAATAACAACAACAGCAACAACAACAACAGCCACCACCATCACCACCACCACAATAAGGATGACTAGAAAAACGAGGTCGATGGGCCTGGTGCCCTTGAACGAGTGAGTGTAAAGATGTGTTTCATTTTGTGTCCCATCTTCTTACTCTGCCTTTAGACTATTTTTCTCACTTTAACCCAGCATGTTGCCGGGGTTATGGGCACATTAAAATTGGGCCATGGACTAAATACAGAATTCCTCACCATCCACCAACTAAGCCTACCTACGTACTTACACGGCGCGGAAGCAAAAAACAGAAAAATCTTCGCCCTAGCCTCGCCCTCAACCTCGTCTGTTGCCATCAATAGATTATAGTTGCCGTCTGGATATGCAGCATTAAACTATGGCTTTAATGTCTTTTTCGTTAGCCTTAAGTACTTATTTGCTCTCACTGTGAGGCCCTTGGTGAATGAGAAGGACGGCATCTACTTGCCGTTGGTCAGGAAGTTGTCCATGACAATCTTGTTGTGGCCCCCATTATCAGCCTTCGTCTCCAAGCTGTCCCCAGCTTTCAGCTTCTTCTTGGTGTCATAGAACATGGTTTTATTGATGTTGAAGATGGTCAAGATCTCCAGGAATTCACTGAAGTGTGTGGAGTACATCTGACACTCGTTACCATTTGCCATTAAAAAAAACTGCACACTTATGTTGTAGTTAATTTGAAAGCTTAGACTTGGCTCTTTCTGACAGAATTGAAAAACCCTTGATATCTTAAATAAGACTTGAGATATCAGCATTCCAAATCAAATGCGTTTTTTGCTTCCGCACCATGTACACTTACCTACACTTTTCATTACACACCACCCCAAACGACGAAGGCAGTGCTGACCATGGTGACATGACATGTTGTTAGAATGTGGTGGAACGGGCAGAACCGCATTATTGCTTTCTCCACCAGAGAGAGAAACAACATTGCCATTTTCATAAGAACTAGCCAGAAGAGTTGGTTTTCGAAAAATTCCTCGGTTTTGATTGTCACCAAATCGATCACATCTTTCACAGATCGTTCCCACGCATTCCAAATTCATGTTCCAGTCCATATTGATCACAAGATATCTTTTTCCTAGCAATGTCGTGGATCAAAAGGGCAAGAAAATGACTTACTAGTAAATATTACGACATGCACTATAACGTGATTGAAATTGCAAGTATCATACTGTTGGATGTACCTATTGTTGCATTTGAATCTCCGTCAGGTGCAAGATTTCAGTTGACAGAAAACTTGAGACTCAATTTCGATGAAGAAACACCAGGTGATGGGATTCCAATTCTGCCAATAACAACTTCACTGATGAAGCAGTTTTTGTTTTGTTCAGATTAAAGCTAAATTAAGTAATTTGGCTGAGTCGTTTGTTACGAATACAACTTTGCGCCGAGTCCGTGTGCAAACTAATTTCCCCGCTTGGTTGAACATTATTCAATGTCACTGGAATCTTCTTGACCACGCACTGTTTCCAAGGACGGCATGAAAGAACTCGATTAAAAGCAAAGCCAACGTACCTGCAAGTGTCATGACTTCAGATATCCTCGTACTCTGGCTCCCTCCACGGGCCAATTTTTTTGGAATAAACATTCTGGAAAGTGGACATACGTTTCCAGATAACAATCCTCGTGGTCCACACCCTGTCAGTGTGGATTTGGATTCTGCGAAAAGTAGGTTGGGCTTAAAACAACTTGAAGAGTGTGTCTGATTAGTAGAGCCCAGAAAAAATGGCGCTATTTGTCAAAAAGAAGAATCTTGATTTTCATGCCAAAGAGAATTAATGATGCTTTCTTGAAATTGAAATGTTGAAATTTTTGCCAAAACAGAAATATATTCAAGCAGTTGCAGTTTTAGATTAAACGTTGAGAGAAACGCCACTTCGCAATATCCAAAGTCAACTGAAGAGATGAGTTGCTCTCCTTTCATAATGGACCAAAGTGTATTTTAGTATTATGGCAAGTATCCCTGATTAGGGTTTGTCATTCAAATAGCAACAAAATTGCACCTTTTTGGAAGTTTCTTTTGTACAACTAACACACTGTTTTTGAAAGCTCTGTTCTACTACGTTTCCCCTTCACCTTGCAAACAAACATCTCAAAATGACAAACGTGCAAAAAAACGTGGAAATTTTTTTAGCCCAAATTCTAAGTCCCTTCCATTAATTTCCACTGAGTCCCTTCCAATTTCAAATCTGTCTTTGGGGGTGGCATAACAACACGCTCAAATATGCATGCAATTATTAGTATGCATCCTGTTTATGGGCATATTTTGTCACTTTTTGGTACGGTGCAATTAATTGGTTTGAAAATTTCTGAGAACAACATTTCATCTTTTAAACTGACCTCTCGTCATTTGATCACCGTTCAACGTAAAAATATTGACTGAGACTTGGTCTTTTGAATCAGCTTCAAACGTGTTCATGACCAAAGATCAAGAAAGTTGCAACACTAGATTAGCAAATAAATGAAGTGCAAAGTAGGGTTCAAAGGACCTATGCAGTACACACTAATCGCTACTTGGGGTAAAAGTGCCGTTACACGACACGTTTGTCATTGCAGTGTGAGTTGAACGTCGACATCATAGACGTACAATCCATCTAACCAGAAGCAAATGAGGTGGTTCTGTTAAAAAAGTAATTGAATCGTTTATGACTAAGGCCTGGAAAAATATTTGCAAAAAAGTGACAAAATATCCAATATATATTTTTTTCAAAAGGCCAAAATATTTGAAAAAAAAAGCCAGATTATTAAGAAATATTTTTTTGACAAGGCCATTGTTTGGTATTCTTGTCTGTGTGCACCGATTTTCCAAATTTGTTTCCGGTGAATTTGATGCATTTGGTCGTTTTTGGAGGCATACTTGAATGTAATTGATTCAAAAATGCAATTTTCAATTTGCCTCAATGTATGGCACAGTTTTTTTTCGTGTTTGATAGTAGTTTTGGTTGTGAACGTCAAATTTCAGGACAAATGTCATTTTGTAGAGGTTTTTGTATTTTGGGTTCATTTTTTGTAAGCCCTATTGAGCATTGGTCGTTCATTTAATTTCTACATTTTTGTCTGAAATATTTTTTCTGACTCAAATATTCGAGAAAATATTTATTTTTTCCATGAAAAAGCTAAAATATTTAAAAAAATCGAGGAAAAACGGATAAATATTTTTATATTTCCGGGCCCTATTTATGACTAATAGTAGGAAATAATCGCGATGCTAATTTTTGAGAAGGCAAAATATCGGAGTAGAAGATAAAAAAATATCGTTATTCTCGA
The DNA here is from genome assembly GCA_010645155.1 of Tigriopus japonicus. NCBI lineage: Eukaryota > Metazoa > Arthropoda > Copepoda > Harpacticoida > Harpacticidae > Tigriopus > Tigriopus japonicus. The sequence goes on from CM021314.1 coordinate 190,152, forward strand.
ATGTTGGCATTTAAATGCATTAAGTAACAAATATTAATACGTGCAAATATATGAATAAATACCAAATATGCATGTAAATACATATTTTGATCTATATTTTAGTAATTAATTACGTTTTGATTTATTCATCCAACTCAGACTCACATTCGAAAGGAAGTTCGACTTCACATCACGGATGGGCACTTTTATTGTGTTAATTTCACTGACCAATCGTTATTGGTATTGATTCTCTTAATCTAGCTACATATTTTACAAACGGCTTTGCGTGATATGAATTTATAAGTTGCGAACCAATGACGTTATCTCAGGAAAAAAGGAAGGGGGCGAGCAGTTGGCACTGGCGTGGCATGCACAGCTGGGCGAGCCCAAACGTCCTGATTAGCCAAACTCGAAGAGGTTTAGGATGGCAGTGTGCTCGGCTTTTTTGACGGTTTTCACCAATAACATAACCTGAAGTTATTACTTTTTTAAAGCTAATGAGAACTTATCGCATTTCACGGAGGGTCTTACCTCGGCTCGCTCAGGACTCGTGGGTTTTTAATTAGCTTGTTATGGTCACGCTAGTTTTAAGCCGATTTTTGTCGATGTGTATTTCAGAAGTCACAATGGCCAATTTGGCATTCTTCAGGCCAGAATTTAGCCCGAATCAATCAAAAGATCACTTACAGCTTATGACTAAGCTTAGGATCCCCCAAAACCCAATGCAAGTTTGAATTTGATTCCAAAATTTGAGATTGTCTCGATTGTCGCTTTGAAGATGGAAGAATTTTGTCTTAGCTTAGACACGGACTAGCCAATTTTGGCTTGAAATTGATAGTTGAGACGGCAACACTGAGCCGTGGAAGGGACTTCACTTTGATTGCAGCGTTTCAGTCATCGTTCATTGTTCGAGACGGACTTTTTCCCGTCAATTCCTCCAAGGCTACGTTTCTGACCATGGGTGAGCATCCGAGCGAGAAAGAGCCGCCGGAGACCGAGGCGGTCGGGGCGGATGCGACGCCCGCGGAGGACGTGACCTTGAGTTTGAAGATCCTGCCGTTGACGTACGCGTTGCACCAGAAGCACGGTCTGCGGCACAACGATTATCAGCGCTATCGCGGCTATTGCGCCCGTCGGATCGCCCGCGTGCGGCAAGCCGTCAAGTTGGTGCAGGGCGAGAAGCGCAAGTACACGCGCAAGCCCGTGACGTTGGCCACGGTGCAAGCCCACGCCCCGGCCGCCGGCCCCAAATCGGCCCAATCCCCGCTCGAGATTCCGCTCATGACCACCGAGCGCGCCTGGGCCTACGCCATGCAGGTCAGTCGAGATCAAGCAAGCCAGCGATCGATCAATCAATGTCCGTCCGTGGGAAGGAAGCAGAAGCACTGAATTTCTGGGCTAGGAGGCTAACGGAGAGGATCACGATTTCCAGAAGGATGAATTCAATCGCGTTCTTCGCCAAACGAGACCTGGCTTGCATTCCTGTAGACCACGTTTTTCAATTTGCAGCTCAATCGAAAGACGGAGTGAAAAGTGATGCCTACTCCAACTAATGTGCGGCTGAGAGCGTAAAATCAACGAGTTCGCCCTTTTGCGGTAAAACAATTTCCAGAAAAGGGCTGGTTCATTCATTCTCGTGATTCTCGGTAGGTTTGCGCTAAACTTTGACCGAGCATTGACTTCGATTCGATTTGACTTCGATTCAATTTGTCTTCGTCGATTGAGCTGAGAAATTGAAATACGTATTCCTACTGAAAATCATGCTTCTTTTCGTTAACCTCCCAGTCCAGTGAAATTCAGTAGGTTTGGGAAGGAACAAAGAGATGTGGACGCTTTTTTTATGTCATGTCTTGGGGAAAATTTGAACGTAGCTGGCCCCTAGTCCCTCCCATCTGAAGAGATCTCGATTCTTATAGGCTACTTACAATTTATAGGACCGTTTGCGGCTTTTTCTGTAACGATAGGTTAAAAGCTTTATGTTTCGACGGATATGAAGAAAAATGTGCCTCAGGAGTCTCAGAAGGCATGAAGTAAGCAACTAGAATTTTTTGGAAAAGGCGCGGCCAGGATGCTGCGTATTCAAGGCTTTATTTCCTGGATTTCTAGTAAAACACCGGAATGAGAGTGACGGAGGAATATTTCACTTCAATTAATGAAAAATCGCTTGCCTGGCCCTTGTCTCCGGGACAGCGGCAAATTTTCTTCTAAAAGCACAGTTTTCCATTCAAAAGGCATCTTGTCCCGTTTTTCTCTCTCATATACGCAATCGTCAGCCGGATACTAGTGCCTAATTTTTCCGCGTTATTGCATCTGCAGCTCAAGTTTGAGATGAACTCGGAGCCGAGAAAGAAATACCACATGATCAGTCGTCTACGAAAGGCCACGCAAGAGGCCGCCGCCCTGGAGTCGCTGATTATGAGTGCCCCCGGATCCGACGCCCGCACCAAGCTCGAAGCCCAGGCTTATCACGCCTGGATTCGCGGCACCCATTTGTTCGAGCGACAAGAATGGCCGGCCGCCATGGAAGCGCTCACTCTGGCGCGCACCATCTATGAGAAGCTCAGTTTGGCCTTGAACGAGGAGGAAGCCGGACTGTACCAGCAACGCATGGCCGATATCGTGCCCAGTTTGCGATTCTGCGCCTACAATTCGGGCGATCAGATCGCCAAGCGGGATCTGCTCCAGATGCGGGGCGGTCCCGGCGGATTGGGCACCCACGTCGAGGAGCTCATCAATCAGACTCGTGAGGAGCAAGCCGCCACGTTGCAGTCCGTCACTTGGCGCCAACGCCAGATGCCCGTCAAACATGAGAAGGTGCGGTTGTTTTTGCTCCGCGAGCAAGAGTTCAACCAGGAGCTCGAGAAGAACGCCGACTCGGTCGAAGGCCAAGTTGAGGCCTACGAGTCCCTGCTTATGGATTGTAAGGACGCCATTCAGGTGCTCCGGGATGAGTTGCTCGAGGACCCCAACTTCCGTCAGCGACAGCAAACCCACGAAGGGCCGGTCTCGGCCAGCCACTTCTTGTACACCTATCTCTTGTTCATGAAGTAAGTACCGAATGAGTGAGTCGTCGTTTACGTTTGATTATTCCGTTATATATTGATAGGTCCACCCAAACGATTAAGCGGAATCTGGTGATGTTGACGCAGATGCGAGAGGCCTTGGACGGACGCCAACCTCAGACCCAAAAACCCGTGAAGCCGCAAGACTTGATACGGCTCTACGAGACCATAATTCAACATCTGACGGATATGCCGCTTTTGGCCGGCTTGGAAGAGGATCTGGCCTTCAAGCATGAGGTTGAGGCCAAAGTGGTGTTCTACCAAGCGTGGCGGTGCTACTTTATTGCCTTGTCATTCCTGTCGGCTCAGAAATGGCCCGAAGCTATGGCTCTCTTCCAACGGGCCACACACCACGCCCAAAAGGCCACGGCCAACCAGAACCTTGATAGTTCGTTGCGCTCGGAAGTGGACCAATTGGTAGCTGCCATAGAAAGCCGCCAGTTCATGGCCCATGCCAACTCGATTCTCGACTCGGAAGAGGTAGCCAAAGACGCTTCTCAAGGGGATCCCGAGAACTTGTCGGCTCTCGTCGATCGATTAGACACGTATTGCGAAGACCCTCAACTCCTCAAGGGTAAGCAACTAATCCTGAATGCCTGAACTTTCTTCAAGCCCAAGCCTTACTTTCTCTCTAGGTAAGCCAAATTTGGTAGATTTTCCGCCGAGTTTTGCCCCCATTCCTTGCAAGCCTTTATTTTTCGACTTGGCCCGTGAACGTTTGGAATTCCCCAACTTAAACGACCGATTGGCCACGCCCTCGGGCGGTCAACAATCGGGTGGAGCCTCCGGAGGATGGTTGGGAGGATGGTTGGGATGGGGTGGAAAGAAGTGAAATTCTCAACCATGACCAAACCTAGAAGTTCGGCCAATATGCAATGGTGAAATGAAAACGAAATGGTGGATGATTTTCTATTATATGAATGCATTTCACAGTTTCATATTAAAAGCCTCGATAATGATAATATTGTTGTTGTTGTGGTTATATTATGATTTTTGTAGTTCTTGTTTGTTATTATGCCTCGTCCGAAAACTCGAGGTCTTCTCGTTTCACGTCAAACAAACATTTCAAGTTGGGATGACTGAATGAAGGAAGGTGTTGAAGGGCAAGTAGGAGACAGAGTTGGTTTGGGGGGGATCTGTGCACTGAATGGTGGACCCAAGAAATAACAGAACGTTCCTAGTCCCACTGACTCCATGAGCACGTTAGATGAGCCGATTAATATCGATGGAGTGTAAGGGTGAGAAATTTAAGAAAAAACGCAAGATTGGTGTTGACGGCACTGAGTGCCCAAGAATGGGTTTGAATCCGCTTCTGAAGCGAGACGCAAAATGTTGATATGGGTCATCTTCTTTTCCGATGATGTTGTTGTTGCGGTTTCGCTGTCAATTAATGCCCTAAAACTTGATCTCCTACTACGGCAATTCTAACTCCTGGTTTAACAAGGTACTTGTTATAAGACTTCAAAGGCACCCACTCGACCAAGACGGAGGAATGTTATCGGATGAAAGTATCGGCGTCGGCCCATAATTCTTGCATCTTTCGGAATTGCTGGAATAGTCAAACATGCCCGAATTATAGCGATATCAAATGTCTGCATGAAAGAAACCAACCACTCATTTCTTTAGCTTATGTCTACGTACCTCCTCGAGCCATTGTTCGTTAGCTAGAAGCTCGTTCAATATCTTTGTGGTCTCAACTTGAGGTGTGGATCTCTTCTTTGATTCTACCACCTCATTGCAAATGGAAAACATGCGGTGCTTCAAGTGCTGAAGTTTATGATAGAGGTAGGCAAGACGGCAACATCGAGAACAAACTGAGAAATTCTATGGGGAAAACGAAGATTTAGTTTTTTACTTAATACAAACGTAGACCGGTAAAGTATTTGATTGCTCACTAACCCGATTGAGACTGGCATCCTCATTGGGCGGTACCGTCTTCAACGTGTTTGCGTTATAAGGCTGTCCGTACATTTGTAGCATTGTCACCGAACGATCTGTATCACAAGCACCGCATTTCAATTCCTGGATCAAAGCAGAAATAAGTCTCGGTTAGAAACGACGAGCGATTTGATAGAGTTTAAAAAGCAAACTAATTGCTTTTACGGTACCAGAGAAGGCGCAGATCCTAAGTCATTAATGCATGGCCAAGTATCAATGGCCAATTGGAACGTCCGAGTCCAACTGTTGCCACTCATGATCTTGTCCTTTCTTAGCAAGGTCACGGAGTCGACCTTTTCAATATTGGGCACAAAGTAGTCATCTGTGAAAACGAATGAGCACGAAATCGGTCATGATGTTGGCTCTTCATTATGTGAAAATAACACAAACAGTTACCTTGATCCTGGAACACCTCATGCAAAAAGTTTCCGTCCAAGCATTGGGATATTAATGCCTGAATATAAACCTCAAACGGTTCTTGGAACTGACTGGTTTCATTGAGCGATCGTTTCCTCAACGTTCTGGAAATGGATATCAATCCCACACCATCACATCAGCTTTCATGCTCTTAAAAGGTTGTACAAATTTAGGACTGGCTTACGGGTCAGGTTGTTTGATGGCACTTGGATTAATGGACTTTTGAATGATCTTGACTGTGCTTTCGTTCTTGGATGCGACAATGAACTTCACAGCCACAGACGCATAATTCGAATGGTTGACAGCGGAGAAGCCCGAGAACAGACTGGCTGACTTGTGATACCATTGACCGGGGGCCTCGCCCTGAACGGGATTGTACCTTTGAAGTAACGTCTTGCTATCTAGCCTAAAATCCGAACCAAAACGCAATTAAGAATGATTGGAGGTAGCAGATTCTGCTCTTTTTTTCTTAAGGGGGTGTTGGTTTCATGGTTTCTTTTCCAGAGGAACTCACCGCCAAATGGGAGCACTATCCCGGTGAAGATCTGATTTGAGGATCATGAAGTCGCCAATACTGAACTCTGCTCGATCAGGCAACAACTTGGTTGGAGGAGGCAGGGAATCATACTTCTGCTTATTGAAGCCACTATTGGTAATGGATTGAACGCCGGGGGTACCTCCACCACTAGCCGTTATTCCACCCCCACCACCACCCACACCCTTCTTTTCATCACCATCGTCTTCCATGGCCCGGAGATCGTCAGCACCAAGCTTATTTCCCCCAAATCCTCCCGCGGGTTTGTCTTTGTCTTTGAAAGGGGTCCAAGTGGCGTCTTCATCGGAATCGGAGAGATCCAAGCCCGGGATGTCGTCGTCATCTGGCTCTTGGTTGAGGTACTTGCGAGAGGCGTTGGAGGCATTCTCCTTGGCTTTTCGCCGAGATCGCTCGCGTTTAGGTAAGACCGTGGCAACTACTGTCGAATAAAGAAATCAAAAGCAATTTTTATTGTTATTTCTCCTGAATGATTGGACGGTTGAGAATCTTTGTGCGGGCATTGAGAGGTGCATACATCCTAAATGACACACTTACGATCTTCGGATAGGTTGTCCTCCTCTCCTATATCGGCGAATTTGGACTTCTTGGCACGATTGGTTGTACTCGAGGATGAGCGAGCTCGATGGTTATTGGCGCCCATAGACCTGGACCCTCCCATAGACTGACCTGAAGATCGTCCGAAGTTTCGCGACATGGAAGAGTGAGGCCGATTGCTCGACTTGGGCGTGTAAGGTGGGATGTAGGCCTTCTTGCCTGGAAGCACTTGAGGTGGAGGCGCCTCGGTGACCGTCTCAGGCTTGGGATGCACAATCTCGCCCTTGAGGAATTTCTCAAACGCTTGCAGGAACGGCGATTGCGGGATCTTGCCCGACAGTCCAATGGTGGACGGCTGGAGAATGACATTGCACGGAGGAGGCAAGTTCATGAGGAAGCCCATGTCTTCCTCAGGCGACACGCATAATACTCTCTGTTTGCCCAACGGATTGGATTCGTCGTCCTCGTCATCACGATGAAGACCACCGTCGCCTTGACCTTGGGTTTGTTGCTGCTGTTGCTGCATCGTGAGCATTTGTTGATGGTAAGCTTGCATGGCATTAGCCAGGGGCGCTAATGTCATCACAGGCGTCTGATTCGGGTCCCACGGGTTCATGACAATCTGAGGAATGAATCCCCCTTGTCCTTGTTGGCCAGCTTGTTGTACAAACTCACTGTCCCCACCATGTCCAGCATGAGCGCCGTTGTCCCGGTTATCGCCCGAACTCAAGTCGAGGAGCTCACTGGCTCGATTGAGCCAGTTGTGCGACGATTTCTGCTCACTTTTACCCCGTTCATGGCGTTGCAGGGCATGATTGAATTGATGACTACCTCCACCGCCTCCAATGCCCGTGATATCCTCGTAGTTGATGGTTGAAGGCACGACTTCCAAGAGATCAGAATTACCACCGTCGTTCAGATCAGCCAAAGCCCCTAAGGCACCTAAACGAGCCAACCCGATGTCCTGCTGCTCACGATGGAGTTGTTGTTGATGCTGTTGTTGCAACTGCAATTGCTGTTGCTGGAGTTGCTGTTGGTGCTGATGCTGTTGTTGTTGTTGTTGCTGCTGTTGCTGCAATTGTTGTTGCTGAAGTTGTTGTTGTTGCTGCTGTTGCTGTTGTTGTTGCTGTTGTGCTAGCTGTTTTTGCTTCGAGTTTGAACGGTTCGAACTCGTCTGTCGAGGTCGAGAAGGTTGACTACTTCGCTTATTGGCCGCGACGGCTACAGCGGCCGCCGTCTGGTGATGCGACTGCGAGTAGTTGGCAAACTGTTGTTCATGGGGCTGAGGCTGCGATTGAGATTGTTGCTGCTGCTGCTGTTGTTGTTGCTGCTGTTGCTGTTGCAGAATGTAAGACACACCTTGCGGTGAGGCCACGTTTTGCGGACTCGGATTGTTGTAGTACTGTGGACTGGGTTGTTGTTGCTGAGCGAGTTGTGGGCTTTGACGTTGGCCAATGTCATTCAAAAAGCCCGCCTCGCGAAAGTTTGAAGGCGGGGCCTGGCCGGGAAAGGCCGTGCGATTGGCCAGTATCGTGGCGGTAGCACTGCGCGAAGGCACCTGGCTCGACTGTCGAGGCGGAGGTTGAGCCGAGAATGAGGACGAGGACGACGATTTTTCGCGAGCGGAGCTCGACGCCGGAGGCGGTTGACCCGGAAAAATGGGCTGGCTCGTCTTGAGTTCCACGGCTTGGCGCATCACATTGGGTCGGCCGCCGCCCGTGGCGCCGTTATTGAGGGATAGAGCCGCGCCGTTGCCATTGGCCAAGAAATCGGGGTGAACGTACATTTGACGCTCGAGGGGCATGCCACTGGCCGAGCTGACACTGACGTGGCTGCCCCGCATCACATTGTTGACGATGAGGCGCGGATCGGGCTTGTGCGGTTCAGGCACGATGACACTGTTGACCATGGAGCCGGTGGTTTTCCACGTGGACACGGGGGTTTGCGGTGGCGTCAAGAAGTTTTCTCGCGGGTTTTCTCGACTCACCACCACGGACTCGCGCATGTTGAGGTTGGCCAAGGCTTGTTGATGGAGATGAGACTTATTGGAGGCGGCGGCTTGCACTAAGGCCGGCGATAGGCCGATGTTTTGGTACTGTGAGATCTGGGCCTCGTGGGCCGCGGCCGCATCTCTATCATAACAAAGGAGAATGACGTTAGATCGGCGGAGTCTTCGAGCTAGAAAGTGTGACACCGTACCTGAGATGCTGAGCCAAAATGAAAGGATGCTGAGCGGCCGATCCGTAGCCCGAAGGCAAAGCGTTGGCCGCATTGTCGTTGACGTTGGCTTGGTGCGGCACTTGCCCGGGCAAGCGGTTGTAATACGATGACCACGAAGAAGGATCCATCCTACGAAGAAGAAACAAATATGAGACTAAGCCCTTATTTCAATTCATTTCTCATCGTCTCAAAGGCTAAAGATGCGATGCTTCACCTTTCATTCAAGGCGTTTAATTACTCAAATCTTCGCATCGCTACGCCATTTGAACCTATTTTCGAAGGATTTATCTAGGGGGTTGGATGGACGATTAACGACCCAAGGGTCGCGACCATGGCTCGAATCTAAACCCGAGTCCTTCAACGGCAAAATCGGTCCAAGAGATGGCGGTATGGGTGATACTAAAAACCACGGTTCGTGCGGGAACGCGAGACTAGATCCGAAGTTTACATTTTACATTTCATTTCACATTTCTTCCATTCTAAGTGTATCAACGCCGTGCACTTTTGGAGAAAGATCGTGTCTCACCCGATTTTCAGGATTTATAGCGCTCTTTTCAGTGAGTGAATGAACGAGTTTCGTCCCGGGAACGAGGTCCAGCTCGTGGGCGATTCAGCGCGAATTCCCGTCGGTCCACCCCATGGGGGATCGATCCCGATCAATCAATCCCGCGCCTCAACCAATGGCTTCCAATTGGCTCCGCCTTGAACGTTCGCCCAATCAATCAATCAATTAATCAAATTAGGCATCCATCCGACCCGTGGATTGACTGGGAGAAATGGATGGCCAGATCAATGTGAGTGAGCGATGCGGCCGAGGCGGCCGGAGATGCGGCTAAATCAGCCCACAAACTCAGCGCTCGACTCGGGCGTGTCTTTCGACTTGAAGCGGTCGGCCGATGAGTTTCCCCCGGGCTCGTCACTTCGGGGATGAGCCAGGTCGGATGTTGGAGGGATTTTGGAGCGAAGGCGGCACGGATCCCGAGATCCTTCTTTCTCTCTCTCTCTTTATTTTGTGGTCTTGCTTGTTTTGTTGCTGCTCAAACGCCTGATCCTTCTTCCTCCTCCTCCTCTTGTTCCTCTCGCCAGTTCTCCCGCTGCTGTGTGAGCGTGTGTGTGTCCGTGCTGGACTGCGGGTTGACTGCCGACAACCGGGCCGTCAGCCTTTGGCTGCCCAATGCCTGGCTGGCTGCCTGATCTGGCCGAGCTGACCCTTAGATCGCGGCGGTTTCGGCTGGAAAGTGTCGTGTTGCTGGCGCCATCTGGAGGTTGAGGAAGGTGACGAAAAGGGTCTAGCCCTTATTTTACGGCCTCGTCCCGCCCCTTTTTTAGCGCGATACGCCTCACTTACGTATACATAAGGGTTTTAGAATGACGATGGTCGTTTACGGTTCGTCCTCTTTAGCGCACAAGATTTGACGAACGGTCTCCGACCGGTCGTGGCGTCACCCTGAGTTTTCGACCTGACCGAGCGACGGCCGTCCCGCTTTTGTGGGGCCGCCGTCCTCTCCCGAATCCCCATGTATGGAACCCATTTTTCTCGTCTCCCTTTGAGCCGGGAGTGCCTGTCCATCCTGGCCGTCTGGCGGGAGGTTGCCCAGTGCGCTACCGAATCTAGCGAGCCATTTGGGACCGATTCGAATTGGTCGGGTCACTGAAGTTCAAATTCAAGAGGTTTTTCGATATGACTTTACCGCAAAACTGTGCCAATTACCTTTGAAATGTAATTAATTACTATTACATTTGCACACGTAATGGTCGCAAAATTAATCAAATACGATTGGAATCAATCTTTTTTAAATATGATTAATCATTTGATTTCAAACAGTAATCGACTTACATTCAATCACAATTTTTCTCAAAACCAACTTGTTCTCATTTTTTTTTCTAGGGCAAAATGCAGGCGATGTGCAAAAATCTGTTTTTCTTAAGGTTCATATATTTACGGCCCGAATGATATTGAAAATTTGTGGATAACTCAGTGAAATGCATACCTTCAAAACCTGAAATGGAGGTAAATTTTAGTTGTAATTTGCAATTGAAAAATCACGATTATGTAGGAGAAAATGTTATCAGATGTAAATACAATTATTTTGAGCTCAAATGTAATCAGTTGAAATGTAATGGCAATTACGCAATTGTAATGAAAATTACAACTGCATCACAGGTATACTCTCCGGTAATACTTTGTATTTTTGTTTTATTTTAAGTAACGTCTAGACACATTAGTGATTATTTCAAAGCAGAAGCATGCAAACGTTGGCCCAGGAGCCATGGGGATAATCCAAAATAGTGGGCCGGCGAGACATCCATAGCACTGTACTCGTGGGCCCAAACCTCTTGATCTTTGATCGTTAATTTGTGGGCCCCTGAACCTACCAACGTCTGTTTGGTGGGCTCCTAACAACATTCAATCAAATTTGGTGGCCCTTGACCCATTCAATTATTCTAAGTCTAGACCAGGGCTTTAGCCATTCCTCGAAAAAAGGAACAGATTCCGCGCAAAACGAGGAACGAGTTACTTCAGAATTCCTTTTGTGAAAATGGAATAGCATTTCAAAGTACAAAGTACTTTTCTTGAGTAGGCATAAATTTTCAGGATGATTAAAGGTGTGATTTTAGACATCTCAATCACAATAATTTGGTTTTAAGTTTACAAGACAATAACATTCTGTCTGCTTCATGAAGGTTTTGGATGTTCAGTTTTACGTTTAAGTTGTTTTTCAGTTTTCTAAAAACATATCAGTTCAAAAACTTGGATTTTTAACTATGGAAAAAATTCCATAATTACTCAAGCGCTTTTAAAAATGGTGTGAAATGCAGTAAATGCCAACACAAATTCTAACATTACCCTGCATTTAGATCACTACGTTTCTTGATTTGTATCTTAAGAAGGCTGATAGAAGATAACAAAAAAAAAACTAATGATGGCAAGATGAAATTCCATTTTCGGCCATTCTAGCCAAAAGTGGCCGAGTTTGCAACTCTGGATGCAAGAAAAAAAAAATCTCTTGGCCGCTTTCAAAAGTGGCCTAATTTGAGATCTGGAGCCAACAAATAAATTGCTCGGCCATTTCCAAAAATGGCCTACAATTGCTACATTGGATAAAAATGCCAAGAATTTTGGCTTTGGATAGACCTACCAAATCGAAATGGATATCTGGACTTTTGAAAGTAAAAGGGATTGCATTAAAGTACTCCATCACTTGCAATGCTTTAAACTTTGGTTTATTAGTGATTTGCTTTCTTCACTTTTGAAATCAGAATTACTTCACGAATTTTTTTTTGATAGGTATTTCTGCCATTTTTGTTTGTTTTAAACCGTGTTGGAGAAAATTTTGTTTATTTAGTGAAGGGCCCTGTTCGTTTATCACTATTTTTTTGGTTTAAGTGGACCAGTCAAACTCCTAAAAGGGAAAAAGAAAACCAACTTTTGAAAATTACAACACCTACGGGTCCGCCATAAACCCGATTCCCCTATGAGTTAGACTTTAAGTGGGAAGCATAGAAAGCAGAATTATGAGACCTATTATGCAAACAATAGTTACACTAAAGGGTCAGCTAAAAAAGATTTTTAATCCTATCACTTGACTCAACCATTCTAGGCCGGATTGAAGTTAGGACCGTAAACTGCTTTGCAGCTGACCTCTGGTAAGCTCGAAGTCAATTATATACAAATAAAAGTCAAACTATTTAGCTTTCACATGAGCCATAGCACGCCTTTCTGTGACCAAAATTGCGTTTGTGACAAGGATTTTAGAGATCTTGGTCCGTTTCAGCATAGCGCCTAAAATGTCTAACGGCAACAAGGCAAAAGTTTGGGCCAGCCGCGAAGTCATTAAGACCATGCACGACTCCGGAAAAATCGACCGCCACATTGCCAAGACCATTGGCTTTGATGTAAAAAGTGTCGAAAAGGTCGTCAGGACTCTCAAGGCTAATGTCTGCTTGACCGAAATCACCCTTGGGTGAGGCGAGGCCCGTCAGCCAAGTCACCCCCGTCAACATCAGGCAGGTGAAAGATATGGTCTGGGAGCAGCCTGTCTTGAACTTCAAACAGTTTTCCGATGCTTGCATGCAGCTGCTCGCAGGCGTCCGCCACGAGAATTGTCAAGGCCCCCGGCTTCAAGTCTCTCGCGACTTTGGAGGGGCCCCTCTTGTCCAAGATGGCGAAGGAAAAGAAGATGGAAAGGTGCCAAAAGCTGGAGGACTGGTTAGGGGGGAATGAGAGCAGAAGGGGGAGCAAGAGTGGTTTTGTGGAGCGATGAGAAGCTCTTTGTTGTGGACCAGGTGGCCAACAAGAGAAACAGGAGGGTGGTGGCTAAACAGGCAGACGTTAACTTGCAGGCGGCCATGAAGACCAATCACCGGACATCCATAATGTTCTTTGGATTGTTTGGAAGTAATGGAAAGGTTATGTTACACCTCAGAATATAGGCCCAATTGGAGGAGGAAGGTGGTCATGATGCAAGGCAGGGCACCCTGCTAGGGATGAGTGACATCAGCAATTTTGACCTCGACACCGACACCGGAAGGTTGAAACCGACACTGACACCGACACCGGTGTCGACACCGCTGGTGTCGACGCCGACACCGATACCAATAACGACACCGACACCAATAGTTCATGTAGGAATTTGGAGTCTAGAAATCAACCAAAGTTTTATCAATTACATAAAATGTTCCACTCTTTGTGGTAACTCTCAAACCCCAAATGAATAGTGATGATCTGGTAAGTGATAACTTTCCCGTTTAGAGTTACAACTAGGGGGCGGAATTAAATTCGTTTTAATAGGAAATACCCAATTTTTTTCTCAATTTTTCTAATAATTTGTTTATTTTGAGGAGGAATTTAATATTGTTTAATTATTTAGGTCAAAAATTATTTCACAAAAATGAACAAAATAAAGAAGTTAAAACAATAGAGTTAATCCAAATTGAACCTAAGATTTCAAAATGTCAGCAAACAGGCAATTATACAAAAATTGTATCAAAAATTACTAAAACATTCACAACCCGAACACCATCATATTTGCAAAAAGGGCGGCATCTTTTTGGGGAAGTTAAAATTTCTATGGTTAAATCTGTTTGGTGTAAAGTGCGCCTCCAACAACAATCCATTAAATTTAAATTGCTAAACACATATTTGATAGATTGGTGTACACCGACGAAAACGCCAAAAAATGGCTTGGTCATGAATATTTATGAGTATATGGCTATTTTAACAAATATTTTGGAGTTTTGAAGGAAATATGTTTTAAATATTTTGCCACTTTTATCAAATATTTGTCTGGGCCCTGCTTTTGAATAGGGCCTGGAAAAATATTTGCAAAATAGTGTCAAATTCCAATACATATTTTATTCAAAACCCCTAAATATTTGAAAAAATCTGCATATTCAAGAAATTTAGTTTTGACAACGCCATTATTTGGTTTTTTGTCTGTGTGTACCGATGTTCCAAATTTGTTTTTTGTGAATTTGGTGCATTTGGCCGGGTCTGGAGGCATGCTTTGCATGTAATTGTTTTAACAATACATTTTTCGATTTGCTCTAATAGATGGCGCAGTTTTTTTGTGTGTGATAGTAGGTTTGGTTCTGAATGTCTAATCTCAGTTTAAATGCCTTTTTGTAGGGATTTTTACATATATTTTTTCCTTGAAGCAGCCAAAATATTTAAAATAAAGTGAAGAAAGACGGAGAAATATCTTACAAAATATTTTATATTTAAAAGACATATTTCTGGGCCCTACTTATGACCTTGTGGAAACTAACAGGCTCAAAATGGTTTCTCAGTGTTTTTAAGCTGGAGAAGTCATTCTTCAAAACACAAATGCTTCGGAGACCCATGTTGAGATTAAGTAATATCTTTGTTTTGGAAGCCTTACGTGTGATGACGCAAAATTGGTGTTTTTGCGGAACTTTTTAAAAACCTCACGAAACCTTAAAATGTCGACACCGGAGACTTGGTTTCGACACTGACACCGAAATCCGAATAAGCCGGTGTCGGTGTCGACACCTCGACACCGACACCGGCTTCTCGCCCACCCCTACACCCTGCCATACTGCGCATGCAGTCCAGGATCATCTCTTCGAAAATGAAGGCAGGAGGCCTTCTGTCCCAAAGAATTATGGCCAACCTCCTCCCCCGACCCCAACTTTTTAAACCCGTGGACTTTTAGGTGTGGTCATTGGTGGAGGGCGTGATCAATTCCAGGAGGCACCCCAACATCCAAGTCCTATATGCCATAATTGAAAAAAACTGGGGAACCGTTTGGGAGGCCTCCAAGGTCAGTCAAATGTGTGCAACGGTCAAGGACGGAATTGCCAAGGTCTTGGCCACAAACGGAGAGCACTTCATGTGATTTTATAGTAAAAAATACCTTTATATCCTACCAATTATAAAGAATACACCATTTTTGAAAAAGGTAGATTTTGCTCTTTCCGATGGAGTCAATTAAACTTTTACCAGATCACTAAGAAGAGAGCTAGAGACCTTCAAAGCGGAATCGCGTTTATGGCGGACCCTGTAGAAGACTTTCGTTCAAGTCTTCTTAACCTGAACACATCATGCTTGGGTGCCTTCTCTTGTTCTCAAAGCGAAAAGTGGCAAGCAGCACCATCTTTTCGTAGAAATGGTTGTGGGTGCTTCTGTTAAATCTTTGACCTTAATTCATGATTAGATTACTCAGCGTGGATAACTTGTCTTTAAACACAATATTATCGCAACTGGGCTCCAAAAGACTCAAAATATGATGAGAAATAAACTTTTAGATGGTAAATGCCATTTTGGCATTTATTTTAAGTTGAGGACAGCTCTAAAATCAAGAGTTGTGAAATGAAGGCTAAAATGAAGGCAAAACAGGAGTTTTGCCTTCATCTAGTGTGGATTTTTGTAAACTTAGGTTTAACTTTTTGATTTTTCAGCACCTGTTCAACAACTTTTGGTTTTCGGGATCTGAAACAGTCCAGATTGTGTTCAGAAATTTCCTAATAAACTTGATACAAAGTATCTGGAATACCATTGAATAGGCTAGGCCAAACGCTAGTTGGGGGAATGTGAATCTGCGTTGCTGCAAGTCTACTATTTCACAAATACAAGGTTTCAAAAAGTTATTGTTGTAAAAAAGTGAATGAGAAAAAGCTTTCAAGATTTTGTTGTAACTTTTTTTTGGAAAAAGGCAAAAATTTGAATGGCTCAATCTTAGTTTGGGGGAAAACATTATTTTTGGCGAGAAATTAAGTGTCATTTGGTGTTTCATTCGGCCAAAAAATTGGCCGAATGTGGCCGAATTTCGAAGCAAAAGTGGTCGAGACTCTGCTGCCCATATTTATTGACTTTGAATCACATACTGATATCATACACTTTAATATGGAGTAACTAAGGGAAATAGGCTCCAACTAACACTTTGAGTGATGTATATTATTGGTTAAAAACTTTAAAATCAAAACAACTTTGTCGCAAACCTTGAATTCCGACCTCTGAAAACTCGAAAAGGGTTTCTTAATACCGAAAAAGCTCACTGCGACGTGGCAAGCCGGGTCGAGAGGCTTCTCAAGAAACGGTCTACCCTGAGTAAACCACTTACATTTTGGCCAAACGTCCACAGACAAGAATTTTCAACATTTGCGCGAAAAAAAACACATTTCAGAATCAAGGAGTTAATGATTTAATAGAGTATTTTTACAAAGAATAAGCCTGAGAGGGTACTTACTAATAGCGCCAAATCGCATATTTCCATTCAATGAAAAAAAAATCAGCAACTTCTTGAAAACTGCTGTGGCAGCAGCATACCAAGTCTGTCCATGCTTTTGGAACTTTGAAGAGCAAAACATAATAAAGACTAAATTTCACTGTTAGGTTAGTTAAAGTAAGGTGAAACTAGAGGGTGTTAAAGTCACAGTAATGCTAACTTCTTTCAATATTTTAAAAGAACGTCTATTCTGACAAAGAATCGCTTGTGTTCTCCCTTTTCCCATACCGATCTAAAAGCGAATGCCACCGGAAACAACAACGGTTCGTCGATGTTCTTTTCTTGCTTTTCCCACAGAAGTCTTTGGCGGAAGGGACAGAGGCCGTCCTCGTGGGATTGATTCCTTGAGTGTTGCTTACACACAATACAACGGGATTTTAGCAACCACTTCGCCCTGTACGAGAAGTCTAAGATGTTTTCGATGTCGAAAAGGATTTATTCGTTTCCCGGACAAAAGGCTACTTGCCCACACCCAGAGCCTCATGACGAACTACTTCTGCTTTGACGACTTGGCCAAAGCATTTGGCACGACTTCGGTATTTTGCTCCATGACTTCTTTGGTTTGGAACTTGTTTCAAAGAATGTGTAGTTTTCACTCCATAAAACAAACTCGATATCCTTCCAGGATTTCGTTAACAAAGGGTGTTAACTGAAGTGATAAAACATCCCTTGGTTGGTGAAGGGGACAGGATTTCTTCCACAACCTGTCTAAGTCCACTTATCTATTGTGAGAATATGTCGTTCTTTCTTTTACTGGACAAGCATTTGCTTCATCTGTTTTCTACTTAGAGATGAAGAAGCTCATGTACGTAAAGAGAGAGAGAGAGAGAGACACCACCTAAAACAAGAGACATGCGGAAAAGATCGTTTTGACGTAACTTTGATAATACAGTAAAATCTCATTTGTGGTTTGTATTATGCTTCATCAAAGTTTAATCTTGAATAGCGGATACTGCTTTCAGGAAGACTTTGGTAGCAAAATTGAAGCTTCTTTTTGCAAAATTGAAAATTCTAGAGTTATAGATCTAAAAGCGAATGACACCAGAAACAACAACGAACGGTTCGTCTTGAGTTAGTTTGATTAGTCTACTTAAGTTGATACTCGCATAGCTTTAAAGCATTCAGGTTCCACTAGAATCATGCAGACTTGAAATATCAAGGGTTATTTTTCATATTTTTTTTGCTCCAACAAACCTAAGTTTAAAGCGAACCCTCCTCTGGCAAAGAGATAGTGGTTGCTCCTGCCTTGACTTTAACGCTGTCCTTGGATCGGATAAATTACTGAAAGTAATTATTATGTGCAAATGGTTTCGAAAGCAAACTAAAGTTATTGTGACCGAAAACAACCTATCTCAAGGGGGTCAGTTGCTCCATTCTATTACAAGAACATGTTTCTATTCTGATGCAAATTAAGCACTTTCGGCTTTCAATTGGTTGATGATGGTAGGATTGAGTATTGAGATCTCTTGGATATTCAAAGAGAACCGACAAGGGAGACCAGGAAATAAAATGAGAGTCATTAAGTTGCTTTGGGGTACTACGTAGGAAACCACACATCCCTAACGGAATGCTCAATTGAAGCGCATTCATGAACGAGTTGAAACTCTGGTTGGTTTGATGCTCCGCCAACGCCCGGCTAATTCTCAGCATCCCACTCGTCTCCTCTCGAAAGTCCCTCGATGACTCCCTTCGGTCTCGAGACTGGTGGGAACTACCAACCCATGAAAAGAAAATCAGACACCCTGAGAACCTATAGGAAAATAGGATGACTTCAGTTATGTGCCGGATGGATTGTGTTCATATTGTCGTTCAAGGATTGCTTTCACTGATTTCTTTCATTTGATTGAATGACATCTTTTACCTGATCTCTTGATGCCACAATGAAAGCTTCACTCAATCTTGCAGCAAAAACACAGGAAGGTAAGAAGACAATCTCTTTGAATGAACTCTAAGACTCAAATCAATTTTAACAAGAGCACCCTTCCAAATAAGGCTACCAATAACTCGTACCCATTTTTTTCTACAATTTTGCAAAGTCTGAGCATTTCTACTGAAAGTGAACCAATCAGCTCAATTTTCACGGCGGCTCTTCGAGCTCCGAGCAAAATTCTTCTCAATCAAAAATTCATTTGCATCCCAATTTCAAGGTCCTTGAAGTCTAAAAGTATTGGTTGACAAGTTAGCTTCATGATTTTAAAAGAATGAACGTACTAAAGTACTTTTGAGTTGTGAGTATTCAAGTTTTAGCAGCAAAATTAGAAATACTGCTCAAGGGATTGTTTTTTGAGAGTTTCTTTTTACTAAATACATGAACAAGTTCGACAACCCCAATCAAATAAACAGATTTTTTATCTTCTTTTCCTGCGAAACCCATAATTTTTACAGCTATATCCATGCAAAGAAACTTGCTTCACTTGTGTATGTATGTAACTCAGCATGAGATTAATGATCCAAGCCTCTTGGCACAGAAACTGAATGAAATATGTTGCTTTGTGGCCCATAAAAAGAGTTATTAGCCTACATCTATACGAGCTAATGTTTTGTGGGGTTTCAAGCAGTTAGTGGTCGCCTTTTCTGCATAATAATCATTGGATCAAAATCCATTTTTTTGATTGGGACTTACTGGATGGAATTAGGAAAAAAGAAAAGCCATTGTCAATCGCCAAAATAATTCCCTACCAGATTTTTTTTCTTTAGGAATCTCGGTTGACATCAGGGCCAAAACTTGGCTTTATAAGTAACAATAGTGAATGACAAATTCGGACAATGGAAGGGCAACAGTCTCGTCGACAACCTACTCTCTACTTCCTTAGCCTGGTGATCTTTTGGGCCTCGTTCACATGGTAAGCCCCTTTCAGATAGTAGCAATGTCAAAAAGTCAATGTTGTGCGTTGTTCCAGACATCTGGATCATTGTTTGAATGAATCGGTTTAAGAGGATGAAATGCTTTTTTCGCCTGAATGCTAAATGAGTAGGAAATGAAAAAAACACATGATTTGTGCTGAATAGATCCATATCTCACATTGACCGAACATTCTTGAGGTCAAACTACCAAAACTGGTTACTTCCTGTGGTGAAAAAATGGAACGAATAAGGCTACAGAGTTTAGACATAGCTGTGATGTACCGGACGTTTCAAAAGAAACGGAACATCTAATTATATCGTCGATAACTCGTGATTGAAACTATAAATCAAACTCATTCCAGTAGACATGATTAGCTAGATACTTAGCTTGAAGAGTCAGAAAAAAAGCAACTTTCCCCAAGTTCAATATTTAACCTACGGTAACTTTTCCCGTGAAGGGTCATTTCTGAAAACAGCGTTCGTGACTCCGACTTTTTTCTCCCATCCAAAATCTGTCTAAAATTTAAAATAAGCCGACAAGAAAAGTTTAAAATCACATATGTCTTACGAATTGTTATCTTTCTGCATCTTTCTGAGCTTCCTAATTTTTTTGTGAGAGCAACCATTTCCGAGCTACGGACATGGTTGTTCCGTTTCTTATGAATCACCCGGTAAAAGAAAAAGCTCATTAATACGTCATTAATAACATGCTATCAATGTTTAATTACTAGAGCGGGGCAAAATATGCCTTGAAAATTTCGTTTTAGGCACTTAAATGTGCTTAAAACCGCACGAAATCTGCTCAAAATATGCTATTAGTAATAATTGTCCTTTGAAATTTGTTAAGCTTCTAATTATTTCTCGTGGTTACCGGAATAAGTGAGAATGCATATGAATTTTCTCTTTGTCGACGAATGAGCAACCATAATCAACGATATGATTATTATTTACTTGGTCACTCATCCCTAATTGTTTATATATCTTGAGTAGTGATGGACCGAAAGGGCTCATAACCGAAACCGAAAGTTTCGGCCGAAAGAGGGCTTAACCGAAACTGAAACCGAAACCGAAACCGAAAGCAGCTGATTACAAAATTGTTCCAATGCAAAATCTGCCTTAAAAATTAGAATGCTCATGTGTTCGATGTTGGGTAGTCGCAAATTTTGAAAAATCGGAAAACTTAAATTTCAGAGGTTTTTGGACCAAATTTTTTTTTTTATTTTGTTGTCAAACTCCATTTTACATAGTGCTTGTCTGCTTTCGGTTTCGGTAGGCATAACCGAAACCGAAACCGAAACCGAAATTTCGGCCGTAATTTCGGCCGAAAGCGCTTTCGGTCCATCACTAATCTTGAGCATTTCATAGAACTCTTGTAATAAGTAGCAAATATTGCTTGCATCGAACATGAAGAGCAATGGCAAACCAAAAGAGGGCAGTAAATAAGTAAATTCAAAAGATTTTTCCACTTAATTTTGACAATTTGAAGCTTTGTTGTACGTTTTTTGCAATCATGGTGCAAAAATATTTTGATGGCCTCACAAGCTTAAAGTGTGCTGAAAATATGCTTCAAACCCAAAATACGCCTTTTAAGGTTAAAAACTCGTTTGAGGGTATAAACTGATGGTGCGTATTTTGCCCGTCTCTAAAGATTACTTATGTATTCGAGTCGTACATTATAGCATCTGATTAGTTTGAAAAGGATTTCAGTGTCTTGGAAAAAGCAATCGCTCAGTCAGATGAATAGATATGTGTACGGTACAACATGGATATACTTACAGAAGAGGGTGCGAAGACAGCTGTTTGTTGTTGTTTTTGAGAGCCCAATGAGGCCCTCTGGAGTGAACGATAGGGAAGTGTTATGGACTCAATATTCAATATTTTGTACTAAATCAGTGAACATATTGTCTAGACATGATTCTAGTTTGTGTATCTGTCTCTTAGAGATAATTAAATGCAACCCACTCTTGGGTAAATCACGTTCACCACTCATTATCAACCCTATTCAACTTATCCTGAAATACCAATGGTTTCAGATTATAAGTACCAAACAACACCATCAAAGCGAAGAATACAGTGCTCCATGAGAGTGATCTGTTCTTCACTGCATTCTGCATGAATAATCAGTGTGAGGGAATCATCAACAACTCAACTATTAGTTGACAAAAAAATTGTTTAATCTCGTGCTTCCTCTCGGTTTGGCTGATCAAAATGTTGATATTTGGCATCTAATGGATTTCAAGGATTTCAGACGATAAAATGCTGACTAAAAATGATGTTTTTATGGGGAAGAGTGTGGATACTGTGGCTGTGAGTTTCATTGTTAATAACATGGCCACAGTTTTCTAAAAAGACGCCCAATCTTCATGAAACTCGATCGAGGTATAACTGAACTCGTTGTCTGAAGTTGGTATTATTATATTTAAGTTACATATGCATTTATTCAAGATCCATTCTCCATTTTGTGCGAGATATTGGTCTGAAGGAGCTCAGTTTTGACTAATTCCCGAGAAGAGAAAGCAGCATTATAAAAATGAATGGAAGGAAAAGGAGCGCTATCTAATGCTGCAACAATGTTCTGAAGCGATGTTTGCTATCAAACACCTATTTCTATCGTTTTTTGACAATTTCGTTCAAATTCACTGCAGAGCCGCACCGTTTTAAGGGCCTCATTGGGCTACGCGTCAGCTGAAGTTCGCGTCCTGTGGTGAGAGGTTCCTGGGTACAACAGAGAGAGCAGAAGCAGCAGAGTGGACACTCCAACATTGATAACGACTAGAACTAGAAGTCACAGGAACAAAGCTTCCCTCCAATAATCCAGTGTGTCCATCAAGTTCTTTTTCCTTTGTTAGTGGAGATGTACAAGAAGATTTGATTTTCCTACAAGAGTCCTCTTAAAGTTGATTTAGGCGCTTTGGTCAGCTTGTGACCTAAAAGTTTCCGAACCTTGAGAAGCATGTCATCTTGAGTCGCAAGGTCTTGACCTCAATTGCTTCAAAGTTCAAATGCATTATTTAAGGCTTCGCAATTTTTTAAAGAAATTCGTGTTTGATTATCAATTCATAAAGCATTGTTCAGAAACATTCTTGATGCAAGAATGTTAAAAGTTCTTAAAGATTCTTTGGTATGCTAACTTATCATTTTGGAGCCGTTACTTATTCATTGAGTGCAAGGTTTGGAACAAAGAATGAGCGAATAGGTATTGTGATCAGAATGTTTGAAGATCATTAATTGACAGGAAAAATCACCTAGCTGGGTTCTCTGCGATTGAAAACAAATGTCAAATGTTCCATTCTTATGCACGCAAAATTTTAAATTCGTCAGGGGCAATTTATTTCCATTTCTGTATAGCATTCAATGCCTTGTCAATCCTTGGTTTTGTCCCAAGAAAGTCGAGACTACTATGTAGTGGACTTAACCATCCGAAGAGAATATAAATCAGGATATTTTCGAATTTCATATCTGAGCCGGATTGAAAGAAAAACGGTCCTCTTCAGTGCTCACTGGTTCATGTTCCCCTCGACCTCGCATCTTCTTCGAATCCTCTTTTTCGTGCTCCCTTCCTGAGGCCACGTTACTTGTCTACAGTCCTAACTCGGCCTCTGATGCTCTTTTTCCCCCTCTTGGAACTCCTCCTTGGAGATCTCGAGTAAAATTTGCTGGATAGAACCCTTGCAGTTAGCATTCGCAAGATTTGAAATGAAAAATCAGCTAGATCCACTGAAGACCACGGTCCAAAGAAAGAAGTCGAAAAGTTCACAATGACAAAGTTTCCCCAAGTTAAAGAAGATTTCCTTTAATAAGCACAGATTTAAGACTCGCTCGGGTCTATCGAAAAGTCGTTTATTTCCCGTTTTATCCACCCACAAATATTTTACCCCGGTGATACGCGCTTCTTTCAAAGCTTCTTCCAGACTCTGTCCCTGAGAATAATCTTTGAAAAAACAAGGTCCCTTGGTTGCAGAAACAAATAGCATCGATTTGTTGAGATGGAATGTAGATCAACGTTTCGATTGCCTAACTGCTTACTTAAAAGCATGTAGAGTGAGTATGAAGCCATTGATGAAAGAGGCCTCGTTGACAACCAAGCTTCTCCCACAGAGTCAAAAGTGCTGAACATATGTGGACAAAAATGGGTCATCCATTTTACAAATCGAACGCGTTTAGATTTATCTCTCCTAATCACTAGCCAACTCAACTTATAGGAATCCCAATTGGTAGGGTTTTGATCATCCCCAGGCAATGGCGAGTTTTTTGTAATGCCTAGGAAACACTCAAAGTCGTTGGGGAGAATCCACGAAATGGCAGATTCGACCCCCTTTTCTTCAATCAGGCGTGATAATTCGTTGATCAGGACAACACGTTTTGGAAAAGCTTTGAGTGGAGAATTTCGTCCAAAGACCTGAGACCAAAGACTTCTCCAGCCCAATTCAGGGACATTGTTCCATTTCGAGAGATTTCAGCATGGTTTACGTGTCCATTGTCCATCATGGCTGGCAAGCGTTGACCTCGAACCTTGGATGTGCGTCAAAGCTTTAGAAACGTGATAAAAATTTACCAACCGTAAAATATTGAATCTGATATCGTTACACAGCTGTGGTGTCACTTTCCTGAATAAGAGGTTACAGAGGTGGGGTTAAGAGACAAACTTCAAATCTTGCAAAGAAAGTTTCGAGAAAGGGAGAGAAATCCTTCCTCATCGAAGGATTCCTACAGATGGACTATCTGAAAAATGAACAATTGGGAAGACGAAAAATCCCTAACAAAAAGGCGTGTCATAGGAATCTACTCGTGGCTGGCATCAGTGTCTATTGATGTTCCAGAAATAATGTTAAACAACTAAAGGGAGCGTAGGAATGCACGTTTCTACTTTCACCTTTTGATAGCCGTTTCTTCGCATTAAGCATTAATCATCTTCACTTTCTCCATTAATTGAGATGCAATTTGCTCTACAGACATAGTAGATGATAACGTTACATAACAAATCATTGCGGTGGTTTCTCCTAGAGAAGCTCACGTGAAAGCAGCGTCAACGAGGTCAAGTTGTTGGTCTTTTATGAAGTTTCAAATGTTTGCCGTTGGTGTCGCCACCTCCAACCCAGGAAGTTCAAGTTAAAATGAAATTCAACTGTGCAGTCATGTGAAGTAAATTATGCCAATAACGATCAATTCAGTTTTCAAATTGCATAATAAGCAGTGCTCATGCTATTGCTTACATATTTTTTGGGTCAAAATCGGCTGCATTTTTCTCTCTTGCACTGCTTGGTTTGTTGTGCTTTTTTGAAGCTTCCCCTTAAAGCCACTTGTCGCTAGGGTCAAGTTGACGCTTCTATCCCATAAGCTTCTTTAGTTTCTCCGACCACAAAAGTGAGAAGTTAACAAACGGATGAAGATTAACCTTCACACGATACAAGCAATGCCCAATTAAATTCACGAGCTCATCTTTGGCTTCGATAATTTTCTGTAAGCATTTTCAATTTCATCAACTTGATAATCAAAATCAAATGCCTTAAACGGAACTTAAAACTCTATCAGCCCGGTATCCCAATTAACCAAATAAATTGTGTCATTCGAAGTCTTTGGCATATTTTTTGTGTAAAGTTCTCCCGGGAACTTGAACTTGTTCAAAACCATTACTATATCATTCACTACAATTAGATTGGTGTCCAAGAACTTAATTTCAATTACATAAGTTTCAAAAACAATCAATTAGACAAAATTGAAGTAATCACACCTGAAAGGAAGTTAATTATTTTGAAGATAAGACATACAACAATTCATGGCAATTGATTTCTGACGCTTTTAAGGCATTTTTCTCAATGCACTTTTCGTGCAAAGACGGCAGACCCAACTAAAATGTTGTGCGCTAAAAGTGCAAATGTTGAACTATACTTAGGCTTTATTTAAGACGTCATCATGTTCTTCATATGGACCAAAACTTGATCGAGCATAACTCGATACAATCATTTGGCTCGTACAACCGAACCAAAAAAATGAAAACATTTTGAAATAGTTTATCACGAAATGCCAGGACAAAAATGAATACGGAAAACAATTCGTTACTGTCAGGCTAAGATTATTTTTTGTATAGGAGTACACGTCCGGTTCTTTCGGCATTGATGGGCCGTATTGACCCACTAACCGAATCAGTTTCTTTTTTCTGATGTTGTTGTTCCTCCTCATTTCGTTGGATGAAGTGAAGATAAACCATACGTATCCAGTGTAATTGAGAGCCATCTTTGACAAATAAAAGCTTGGTACGTACTCATTTGTTTGTCGGATTTGCTTGGTTGCCCACTTTGTTGACGTTTTTCATACCAATGAGGGACACAAGTTCCATTATCTTAGGTCAAACACAAGTTTGTTTCTGGTTCGCAATGACAAGAAACCTCTCTATTCTGGTGAAAGCTGTACGTATTAATGCAAGATTTGGCAAACCTTAAACACTGGAACAAGTGATTTTACTCATTTTCCCATCGTAAATTGTTTGGCTTGCAATCATTTTAAGATCTTAAAACTGTATTAGTAACTAGAGGTGGTGTTTTAATATGAGTTTAAACTTATCATGCCACTTCAAAACCCAAATGAGAAATATCTTAAATGAGCTGCTAAGGAACATGCCAAAAGAGGATGAACAATCTTGTGCATTTTTACGAGAGCCACGCTTGTTTTCCGCGAAATTTGAAATTTGAGCTAATCAGTCAATTCCAAGTGTTTGAAGAATCAAACAGTAGATATCTACCAAGGAAATATTTCCTCGAAATTTACCCAAGGTATTGATTGGAAGTCATATTATCACTCATTTTTTGGTGACGTGTAATAATGCCGAGTCCAGAATTCTGTCTCGTGATAGAAAATCTCGTCCCAGGTACGAATGGTACATTAATTCGCTGAATGTATTTCACCTACCTTTAACCTACCATATTTTGATGCACCCATTTTTATAAAAGTAGCTTTTACACATCATCATGTATCTGCTTATTATCTTAAATTTGAGAGGATTTTCGGAGACGACTTATGTTATGTAGATTTTGTTTACTTTCTTTCCTTTCAGACTGAGCCATGACGTTATTTTGTTTCGGGTATAGTATATGAAAATTTAATGAAAATGAATATCTGAACACTTAACACAAAAATTACAAACGACCCTTGATATAACATCACCCTCGAAATATGAAAAAAAAATAACAGCAATAACCTGGCGCAGAAACGGATTAGATGTATTCTGAGAAGGGCTCGTTGCGATTGCACCCGGACATGAAAGTTTTTTTTTGTAATTTTGAACCAAAATATCTTGATTTTGTAAGATTAGATTTGAACGGCTTACCGTCCAATTTACCCCGAAATAGTCTCTCTATCATTGAAAATGATATTTGGGATGCTGGAGGCGGCTCAAGTAACCCTACTTGATAGTAACCCTGACATTTTGAAACCCTGAAAACTAGTTAGTTTTCAAGAAAAGAGTCGTTGTACAACCGTGAGCTCGGATGGTCGATTAAACGCCCTCTCAATTTTCAGGTGTTAGATATATTATTAGCGATCTAGGGAGATGCCAGTGCAGATGCCATCGACCAAATTGAAAAGCTTTTGACCAACAAGATTCTTATTTCCAGCTTTAACTGCTCTTTATTGGTTTCTTGTTTTCTAGAAAGCTTCTCTCTCTTTTTGTAAAGCCCAATATTCGGAGAAATAACAAAAACCTGATGATCTTTGTCCAAATAATTTGGACATGAATATGGGTATGAAGACTAAAACTTACGACGAAGACTAATGACTTTATGTTTATTACAATTTAAATTCCTGTTTGTGTTTGAGAATCAAAAAATTTCATAAACAGGAGATTTTTTTGATATACTTGGTTACTATTCATGTGTGGCAAATGGAAAAGTTCGATTGAATGGGTCGACTTCAATAAAGCTCAATAAACCCTATCATTGTCATGAGTCAAGATGTTCCGCCCCATAATTTTGCACCTTGTACCGTATGCTCATTCCTTGTTGATGTCTTTATCAAAAGTGATGAAACAATGGACGTCTTTCAGAGCGACGATTTGGACTTTCTTCACGTCCGTTTACCCAAATCCTGTTACTCTTATGTGTCTGAAGTGGCTGCTCAATTACACAGAAAGATGTGTCCAACACAGAGGTTGGCCCACTTTTGGTCGCATTCATTGTTCCCAATTGATGCAGAATGCCGGAAGTCTTGAAATATTTTGTCCCTTCGAAAGCAAGAGCACGAAGTAGACTTAAAGTTTTAGTCTGTACCCAAAGTGAACCGTCATTTGGGGCTGTTTTCATTCTCAATGGTGTATGAAGGTTTTAGTCTGACGAGTGGTTATTCAACCAACCATGGTCATCACAACGGAGCCTACCAAATAGCCCTTGAGTAACGTGATCATTGATGGATGGAGGGAGGCTGATTTTACCGGTCTGATTGTCGAGTGCCTCGGAGCTTTTTAGGAGCCATAGAACATGGAAGCTCCTTCTGTCACGAGTTGTTGTGGTACAATGGGCCTCTCTCGCTTGACTCGATTCGTGATGAAATTTGCTCATCAAGAAAGCTTGCTCTGAGCCATTAGGGAAAAGCAAACCCAAATCAAAACACATGCTCATACCATCACGAGAAGATCTAAAAGGGCAACCAGCCAACAGAGAGTGTATGGTTTCACGGCTGGTATTGGATCGGATTCAAAGGCTTCATGAAAAATACGTTTCGAAATGGGCAAAAACGCTACCTGGACCAACCCACGCTTACCTAAATCTTCCGGAAATGTCTATAATAGGATTGCTTTTGAGTGTTATTGGAGAAATATTGTTTATGCGTGTGCTGGATGGTTGGTGGTCAGCAAACATGATATCTCTCCATGGTTGTCCACTTGTAAGATTTATTTGCCTGATGATGGACGAACATGGTGCTTGGAGTCAATAGAAATGCTCTTCCGTGGCGAAGCTCTTTCTTTCTCCCTCTCTCTCTCTCTCGTTTGTACCCTTTTTGTGCCCTTCCTCATCATCGCCAAAAACATTATCCTCATCATGCCCCACTCAAGTTCAGTCTTCGAAGGGGAAATCCCAGCCCGTGCCATTGGGCAATGGGATGAAATGGAAAACACAAACAAGAGACCATCACCATCCGATCATATTTTGCTTGATCATTGAATTTTGATGTCCACTGACATACTCGTACGTGTAATCGCCTTTCTCCGTGTTTTAGGACAGGAGAATAAGCTCAACCAGCCACCAGTCAGCATTTTGATTTGTGGCGAATGCAAATTTGCGGAGGTTTGTGGCGCTGTTTCAACGGTGTTTTCAAGGAAAGCAATGTTTTGTTTATTTCAAATAAAAATGGATATGTGCATGAATCGGCCAATCCAAAGACCAATGGGCGATTCTCACCATTCACAGGAGTTAAAAGAAAAGAAATAAAAGCGTGCGTGGACCGCAAAATCGAGCCATTTACCATATTCGACACCGGTTTTCATTTCAGTTCCACATCTCAATCGCGCCTATCACCCGAGCATTGGCTTCAAATGGAACGGGAAGAAAACAAGATCCAACACCAACAACGGTCTTACCCGCAATCGAGCAATCAGCTTCAAATCCAATCTCCAAACGCGTCCATGGTGTTCCCCGTGAACAATTTCAATCATCTGGGCTCGCAAATGCAGCCAGAGCAACGGCAACAACAACAACAACAGCAGCACCAACAGCACGTGCGCCTACCCAAATTCATTCACATCACTTCGAATATGATCAAGATGATGATGGTCTCCAATAAGAGTGAGGCTGAGGGTCAACCCTTTCGAAGTCGGCGAGTTCGGCGTCAAGACGACGATGATGCATTCAGTAAAAATATCACTAAAATCCTTGAGGATTTGCTCAAAGACTACGACAAAACTGAAAGGCCATCATTCCGCTCAGGTATCGGGTTTCATCAATCAGAAAACGTGCGAGAATATTGAATATTTCGACTATTTTTTTAGGCAAGCCTACGAAGGTTAAAATCAATATCCTCGTTCGAAGTATGGGTCCAATATCGGAGGAGGCTATGGTGAGTGTCTTCGTCACAAGATTCATATTTTCAAACATTTATTTGTCAAGCGTTGACGTGGAAATTCGGCGTATTGAAATGCATGAAGAATGATTGCAAGTGTGTGTGCGTGTGTCAAGAAGGCAAGGCAGCAATGTTTTGGAAAGGATCGATCCACTTCCGGATGGATGGGATCGGTAATGGAAAAGCCAACTTCGTTTGACAGTTTTTCTTCAAATGGATGGACATGATACGAAAGAGTACTCGCAATAGCGGTAATACCATTGGTACGCACGCATATTTGAGCATTGGCTTTGTTTTAGGACTACTCGATGGATTGCTACTTTCGTCAATATTGGAGAGACGAGCGGCTGAGTTTCACGGGGGTGAAGAAGAATGCCCATTCGCTGTCCATTAATCAACTCAGTCTCAATGTGAAGATGTTGGAGAAAATATGGAAGCCCGATACATACTTCCACAACGGTCTTAGTTCCTATATCCACACGATTACCCGACCAAACAAGCTCTTGCGGATTTCAGAGCACGGTGATATAACCTATTCGATGCGGTGAGCCATGTTCACCACCAACTACGGTATTAAAAAAATGCCCCCATTAGAGACAAATCTCATTTTGCATTAGAAAATTCCTGCAGAAATTATGTACTTTCAAGGTGAATACTAACCATTTTGGAAACTCATTTGAGGTGAGTTTCAAGTTTGGCAAGTATCTGGTGATGACTTTGATTACAACACGAGCATCGTGTTTGTCTTGGAATGCATCACTTCAAAGTGATTCGAAAATTAGGTGTTTCTGAAGATGACGCTCGAGAGGTTTGATCTTTCACTGTCACCTGCAGTTCTTCAGACTCAAAGCGATAGAAAATGAGTTCGTTGTCTGCGGATAAACATTGCACGCACCCACGTTCAAAGTGAACTGGACGACAACTTTGGACTCAAGTTTGGGGTTTCCAAGTTGGCAGATCGAACTTGTGAATCCGTTGGGCAGAAAATAGTTCATCTTGAGAAACGACCCAAATGAAATTAGGCTTTTGGATACCGAATTGAATGCTTTCCGTCTGATGAAATGAATTATCCGTCCTTTGCAGCCTTACAATCAAAGCCAAATGCCCAATGATGTTGAGGAGTTTCCCCATGGATTGGCAATCTTGCCCATTGGTAATCGGAAGCTGTGAGTGACATATGTGTCGATAAATTTCGCTTTTCTTTCTTCTTTGTGCTTTCCTCGAATTACTTCAAGTAGTACCTCCTCGATTGATTCCCTTAATTTTGTATTGCACGGGGTTCAATTGCAAGAAAACCTAGTACCTTTTACTGTATTAAGTAATTTTGGGTGAATATTTTTATCCGCAATTGCCTTTCAATTAACATCCAGTTCGTTCCACGATTCAAGTCATTGAGGGTTCCAGGTATATTGATGAGCTTATGTGATAAGTAAATGGCGGAGAAATCAGTTGAATGCAAGAGCCAAAAAGAAGTTTTTATTTCATAAAATATCGCATCAAAGGGGCCAGAATTTTTGGCCAGAAATGTCCAAAAATGTTATTTTCTGACTAAAAATGGTCAATAAAAAAATTCTAACTTGAAATGGACCCAAAAACTTTTTCTTGCAGAGAAATGGCAAAATTGTTTTTTCTTCTAAATCTGTAACTCAATAACCAAAAATTAGTTTGTCTGTTTTTTCCAATCGGCAAATATTTTAAAATCGACTTTTAGGACTATACTTTTTGGAATCGTTCTTTTCCCTTGGAAAAAACTGACGACCTTTTTTCAGGTCGTGTTCAAATTCCCCCAAACAGTTTTTTGGTCTGAAAATCTCGAAAAAAAAAGTTTCTTTTCGTTTGAAAATTGCGAATAAAAAAATTTGGGTCTGAAAAGCGCGAAGATGTTTTTTTGGGTTTTAATATTGCGAAAAATGTTTTTTTTTTTCTGCTTAAAATTCCCCAAAAATGCGAAAATAAGTCAAAAATAAGTTGCAATGCTTAAAAATAGACTTTTTCAGGCAAACAAAGTTTTTAAACCGTTTAAGAAAAATCTTTTTGATCCTCGCTCTACTAATTAATAAGTTTCATCTTTGTTTATGCATGATTTTTGTTGTTCAAGACACTGTAATTGCGGTATTTAACGATTTGTCTTTCCAGTTTCTGGCAAACTTTGATATTACGCCAAATAGGACCTCAAATTCCCATTGATAATCAAGTAGTCGTGCACGAGTGTTTTAACAAATTGTGCTAATTTAAAACTTTTGGGCTTTCTGACCAGTCAGCAAATCTTAAGTTGCTATTCCTTATGAAGTTTGTATTTAATTTTGAGATCAGCAGCCCTATGTAACTTCTGTTCAGGAAAAATAGGAAATTATATTCGAGGAAGCTATTTTTGTGGTAAAGTACAAAGTAAAATATTCCAAAGGAAGTCGACCTGTAACTACGAAACTTACTTCACCTACTGTGGCACTTTCTAGTCTAGTTACAAGGTAATAGGAAGGAGAGTTGTTGAAACTGTTTGTACACGTACATAAATGAACAAATGAAACTATTTATTTACGTGAAAGTTTTGAAGCACTTAACTCTGATGAAATAAGTTTGCGAAAAAATTAGAAATTTCGTTCATAAATTCATCAGAGCAGGACAAAAGCTCACCATTAATACAACTTGGCATTCAAATTTATCCTAAAATGCAAAAAAAAACCAATTCATGTAGGGAATTTCTACCCGTATCTGGTGACAACAAATAAAATACACAACAGATCGTCAACATCATGTGAGTGACTTATTCATGGTTTTAAGTTTCCGGTCCTTATTTGGCATACTAACGATGTCTAGCAGGAAGGCTTCAAGACCTAATCTATTCTCTGGCCATATTCGAAGGTACTGAAAGTCCAAATGAGTTTCACTTCCGCATAACGGGAGTGCTTGACGTAAGCTAATCTTTTGCTAGGTCCAACTTTGCCTCCAACTGGGATACTTTTCTTGCACGTTCTTGAGTCCAAACATTCCAACGCAACATTTTTTTCTATTTTCTCCTTGTACTTAATGGCTTAGTTTGGTTCTGTATGTACAATTTGCCAGCCAAGATGCTACTCCACAGTGAAAAACTTGATCTGCAAAAATGACTCGATTGAGGACTTCGTTTGTAACTAACGATTCTGGTTAAAACTTGTTAAGCACTTTAATCACATTCTTTAGGTGGATTGGCCAGCCAACTTACCACTCTTGTACGTGATGGATTTTACAACTCCTGAAAAACGAATGGGGACGATATTCTCTTTGAAGACACCCTTCTTATGCATTGTACACCTTCCAATCGTGATACGGTTCTTTGCACATTGGCAAGATATTGAACCACACGCGTATATTCCCAAAGGGGTTCCAAACCACAATTCCTTCTACTGGCAGATTTTTCTATCAAACGAGGAAAAGATTGTGCTGATTCAGGGCCAGACACTTCAATAGCTCGAAACGGATTGAACCAAAGTCAAATTTGAAAGCAAGCTATTTGGGAACTTATTGTGCACCTAAAAAATGTCAATGACATTTGACCTTCTCTGTCGCATATCTTTGATCAGGCAATTCTAACTTTCATAGTGATTATTGGATCATATCGGGGATCCCCCGGTTTGCCACAAAAGATCCACGTCAAGAGGGAACAATTTGCTCAGGCTGCGCATCCAGTTGGACAACTAAGATGTCTTTTGGGTCGGAGGTTAAGTACTGCAGTAAGTGGTTAGCAGGAGGAACAGATAGATGGATGAACGAACGGGTGGTTGAACGAATTGCTCTCTAAACTATATCAGGAAAGAATCTCGTTGATGTGAGGTATTCCCGTCACGTCGCTAAAAGGTCCTTGCAAAAAGTTAATTTTGGTCAAGCAAGATGATAGGAAGTGGTCGAGCCTAAGACACGAGGGAGTTGGAAGGCAGCGAGCAAAAACTCAAGGAATTTGCCCTACCACAGAGATTTAGGTGGCTAAGAATGTGTCACTTGATATAAAAAGAATCTTTCCTCAAGTTTCGTTGCCACCGTTGGACGAGGATGAACCGACGACTTCGAGCCTGCCGAGCTTGATGGCCGTCAACCCTTGCCCGCCCACTTAGTTGGCCTATTCCGAGGAATTTAACACTCGAGAGGGTCCTTCAAATTCAATTGTCACTGAGGTCATTGTGTCGCCTGAGCGAAAGGCTTTCGAAAGGCTTTCAAGATGGATTTCCATTGTGCCAGGAGGTTTCCCACCAATACCTCCAGAGTGATTTAATCCCGTCTCCACAAATAGAGTCAACTTGAAACGTCTGTCCGATAAGTTTATTTACTGTAGTACATCTTGGCTCACTCATGAGAAAAAGACCCTTGACATCGTCAATCCTCACACCCTTCCTTTGGGTTCCATGGAACAGTTGAAAGAGAGGGGAGATCGACGACTGACATTTCTCACATTGTGACACCAGTAGCTACTCGGAATCCATGTCCCCCATCTCCCCGAGGCATTTGGATGCACTCACTCTCCACGAATCTCGATTTGTGAATCGATTTCAGTGTTCTCATTTTATCGTCAACTTCGAGATTGGCCTCGTTTTTCTTGCCCTTGGCCCAGCAGCCTTATTTCGTGGTTTAGTGACATGGGGAAGGACCCTGAGGGACTGGTGGGCAGGCCTTGTGATGATCTTTTTTATTCGTCTTTTATTCCATTTCATTCATTTTTAGTTGCCTACACTGAAGACGAAGTGCTTTATATCTGGTCGAATCCTCAAAACGCCGTGGGCTACGAAGGAAAACTTGAACTCTCTCAATTCGATATCAAGCACACGTCTTTCAGAGGATTAAACTATTCAAGAGGACACAGCAGTAAGCAAAAAAGAAAATCCGCTTGTATGCTGGGAACAAGGATGAACTCGGATTTAGGTATATCTAACCACTTTGATTCTCGTTTCCAGGTGGGAGATACTCGGTGCTTCAAGTGGTAATCGCTCTTCAAAGGCACACGGGCTACTTCCTAATCCAGATCTACTTGCCTTGTACCCTTCTGGTCATCATGTCTTGGGTAGGGTTTTGGTTGAATCGCGAGGCCACATCCGATCGCATTGGATTAGGTAAGTGATTTGAAATATGTACATCGGTGAAGGCACCCCAGATATAGATTCATTGCGTACACGTAATCTGGACATTTTTTTGAAAATAATGACATTTTAATCGATAGTTCCAATTTTCCACTTAACGAAAACTTTCCAAAACGTTCGTTTTACAAAGAACAAGCTTGAAAAGATTACTTACACTCGTGATTCACTATTTTTTACCTCACTTTATCATCCTTACTTTTGAATCATTTTTCATCATTGCAAAGGTATATCGTTACTACAAATATTAGGGAACGACAAATTTTGAAAACATTTTCGGCCCTTTTGCATTTCTTACCGTTATTTCCTCTTTCGTTTGTAAATTTGGGCAAAATTGATAAATGGTACAGAAGAGTTTAATTTTTGAGAATTTCTAAACTTTTGAAACAATTTGTAACTTCAAGATCTAATTTTGAACTTTTCAAAAAGCTTCCATTTGCAATCAAACATTCTCAGCTCCTTGATGAAAAATGTGCATTTCAGACACAAGCCTCACAGTGTATTCTCCATTTTGGGTTTAACAAGATCATCCCATACCCTGGCTAAAGAATGTTATTGCATGCAACCAACAGAAAAAACATATACCTAAAAAAACTCAAGTTATGTTAAAGGAAGGATCTGACAAATAATGCAGATTGTAGGCTTAGGTTTGATTGCCTACTGAGCTCGCTATTTCTAAAGAAGGCCCTTTTAAATTTGTAAACATCAAGCTTTGGCAATCTACTACCTACCTACGCGGCCTACACGGCCTTGCAAATGTATTGAAGAACTATTCATATAAGTGTTTAAGCATGTTTTAAGTGATATAAAGTCAGTTGTTGAGGTAGTTTGGAATTATAGTAGAAGCACATTTACGAACACAAAAAAAGCATATGAGATGGAGTAGATATGACCATGCTCGATCAAGTTTAGTTACATAAACTGCGTTTTTCAATCACAGCCTATGTAGTAAATCTTGATCGAGCATGGCTATTTCTACTCCATTTCATGTGCTTCTTTTGTGTTTCTAGATATACTTCTACCATAATTCCAAACTGCCTCAACGTCTGACGTTATATCACTTAAAACATGCTTAACATGTATGAATAGTTCTTCAATACATTTGCAAGGTCGTGGAGGCCGCGTAGGTAGGTCGCGTATTGCCAAAGCTTGATGCAATCTATTTTTCCATTGAATTTTCAAAAGTTATTTTCGAACAACATTCTCGAAGGACGAAATCGGGCTTTGGATAGGCCATATTAGAACAACGACATAAAATATTTCGACAGTGTTTGAGGTATAGACATGACCTAATTAATAGAACTTAATTACATGTGCGGTATTGTCTCTTCCCCTCAAAACTGGTCTCAAATGTCTTTGAAGTGAAAAATGACTTCTCCAGCACAATTGAGGGCCGTTGATACTCAATGACTACGATTAACTTTCTAGGCCCAAAGAATTTGCTCTTTTTTCGACATTTATTTGCACTTTTAACCTTCTTTCTGCAGTTTGTTTTGCACTCTTTTCATTTTTCCGCGCCTTTTGGTAACTGATAGACCATATTTATTTGCACTTTTGCCCGTCCCTGATTATTATGATTATTAAAATGCCCCCACAAACTCAAATCAAAACGAAGGTGGTTTTTTTTCTTCTTAACTTTACTATTTTAGGAATCACCACGGTCCTGACGTTGTCTACGCTGTCCTTGGAGAGCCGAACAAGTTTACCGAAAACTCATTACGCGACCGCCTTGGATTGGTTCATAATCTGCAGCTTTGGATACTGCGTGGCCACTCTTTTGGAATTCGCTGCTGTCCATTACTTCACCAAGGTGAAAAGGCTCAAAAGGAAAAAGGCTCACAAGACACCACTCGGGGCCTTCAGCGCCTGATCCGAAGTAGCACGAGTATCTATAAATAAGCCACTATTTGAAGAAACCCCTGTCATCCTTGTAAAACACTTTTTGATGACTTTGTGACCCTTTTAGTAGGTGCAAAAGTTATTTTCTCAATCTTGATGACAGAATGACGAGCTTAGGACACCAGATGAATGTCAACAGAAAGGTACAGGGTACAGAGAAAAAGGTAAAGAAAGGCCCAAAGAAAGACACACACGTTCAGAAAGGGTAATCTGTGTCGGAATCTATGAGATTTGTAGACACTAAGGAATTCAAAAAACATATTATTCCTACCAGTCTCACTCATCGATAACATATGCAACACCACTTTTAAGTGGATCTTAAACTGCGCACTTTCTTCGCTATATTTCCGCTCATACTTGGGCACCTTTTATGCACGATAGTGGCTGGGAGCAATAGAGCGTGTCTCTTTTGGGTTACAGGTTGGAAGTGGCGAAGTTTTTGGCTTTGACGATACGTCCCAGGAAGAAATCGAGTTGTTCGAGCACAGCAAGTTACAGCAAAGCCAAGCACAAGTCGTAGATGTGCTTGAAGAGCAATATCTCGAACCCACCAGGTCGTCTTCTCAGTTGGAAATGGTTCATCTCCCACTTTCAAATAACTCAGAGGGCGAGGATGATAATTGGTTGGATATGGAAAACTCATCCTCGGATGTTTGGGCTCCTTCTCCTTCGGCTATTCCTCCACCTCCTCCTGTGATGGCTGAGGATGTGCCAACCTTTTACTGTCCTCAGCACACTCGACCATGTTCAGGGCAAGTTCCAAAAATGCTCACAGTAACGGTGGGCCAATCTGCAACATCGTCAAGCAAACACGGAAGGGGATTTTTCGGAAGTCGAGGCCTCAAAAAGAGGTTAAGGTGGAAGCGATCGCGAGACAATACTGTTACATCTCCTCAATTCACCACACAAACTCCTTTCTACTTGGTATGAAACCTTTTTTACGGTATCTACTGTTGTCTATTTAAATTGGAACACTGTCGTCTCATTGTTTTCTTTGTAGACCAACTCCGCCAATCCGGCCTTCAATTTGGACCGGCTGAATCATCAATGTGAATCCCACGTGTTAGGAGATAATGCTCATCTGGACCTATGCGATAGCACTCTCAGTGATGAAAGCCGACTTCAGGGATTAAGATATCACTCATTGGAATCGGTCGATCAGGTTAGAATGACCAAGCCAAATCTGGGTTTCTGCTCGATCTTCTTCATGGGATCACGGTCCATTGGAAAGCAAAAATCCGTGATCCTAAAGCAAAGTTAGGAAAGCTGAGAACATTTCAAATGAGAAGAGAGAAAAAAGTTGGCCAAGTTTTTTCATTAGTCTAGAAATTTGTTCTTTGCGGCCTTAAGTGAAAAGAGCCCCGCATTGAAATATGAGCGAGAACATGACCATAATCATTCCCACTTTTTTTCTTTCCCAGTTTGGGTATAGACTGCCGTAGGCAAAGCTCCTCAGGGAATTCCAGATTTACTATGACCAACCATTAATTGTCTCAAGTTTTGGGGTTCGAAACAAAGCAATATGAGAACATGGCTAATGAGGAGCTTGGCTTTGGGCTCACTCGCATCTAAGTAAAGAAAACATGTCTCGTTTCCTTCTTTCCAGTTAGAAAGCCTCGAATATGGCTTACCACTTCCAGCCATCCGATATTCAAGCAATTCCAAATTTGAAGAACCCCCTCAGCGTGAGACCCTGAATTCCCGCCCCAACGGACTCTTGACTCAAAGAGGAGTTCCTCGAAATGGGTCCAAGAAGTACATGGCCTTGTCCAACTCAATGTCGATGCCTGTCATGGTTCAAGCAAACTTCGAGGAAGATTCCAGGAGACAAGGCCATCGAAGACCCAAGAACGGATTCCAGGCCAGTCGACGGTGTTCACAAGCCATAGCACAAACACAAACCGTGAGAAGGCCAAGGTGCTGGCGGCAGTTCATGTTTTGTCTAATGGCCAATGAGGTAGATTTTTTTGGATTCATTTCAAGGAATTCGAGATAGTGATCATCTGCTTGAGGTAATAACAATGTTTATCCTATTGCTCAGAGTTACCGGAGAGAACGCCAGAAAGAGGCAGCCAAGTCGGGAACAACCAATTCCACGTCGAGGATTGATTCAGTGGCTCGAATCTTGTTCCCAGTCTCGTTTGGTTTGTTCAATCTAGCCTATTGGTATAGCTACTTCCAGGCTCAGGCACCCTTTGCTTGGGAGGATCATCCATTGAAAGGTAGTAGTAGGTTTTCTCTTCAATGTATTACTTACTTAGGCTGCCATGATTTGGATTCATATTAATAAATATCTCTAGGTAACACACTGAGCCATTGATGGGCGATGCTCAAAGAACTCCAATCCATGAATGAGAACACCTTCTTCTTGAGGCGGCCTCTGTATAATGTCGAGCCTCCAAGAGGCTTTCAGACACCGAATGAGAAAATGAGCAACGTTTTCTTCTTCTTTTCAGAGTTAGTTTTCAGTCGCTCTTTACAGTTTATTCATCGTTTTTCTAACATGTTCTTGATTTCATTGAATAACCAGCGTAAAGGGCGTGGAAGTAACTCTCATTTTGTATCTACCAATTTATTATGTTGAGCCTCAAAGGCGCTTTACCTCAAACAAGAGATCACCGTGTGAAGAACTAGAGAAATGGTTTGTCAAGTTGCAACTAGGTAATCACGGATGCTCGAGGCAAACAAACGAGTTGCTAAATCGATGGAGAGGAAAAACGTCTTCACAAAATTTCAATGTCAAAAATATGCCTTAGAAAAAATAAATAAAATCTCGTGCAGTCATATTGTTTGTCTATGTATTTGCATCAACATTTTGCTCCTAAGATACAACTCGTGGTTCGGCTTGGACATTGGTTTCAATATTGATCATACTGATTTGACAATTCGTAATCTCCGTCCTTGGAAGGACCATCTGAGTACAAGTCATCCTCAATATCGAATCCCGAGGAAGATCCACTCGCGGGTCTTTGAGATGGAGATCCACCAAGTAATGGAGGTCTGACTGGACAGAAACATTTGCGGCACTGAGATTCGCAATCCGAGAGGCTACACCGACAAGTGTTGCAGTCCGTGTTGCATTTCAAGCAGTTATTATTGCAAGCCAAAGACAGGTTACAATCGCAGATTTCGCAATTAAAGCACTTTTGACACACTCGGTTGCAAATTGGACTGTCTCGACATTCACATGTGTTGCAATTAGCCACGCATTTCGGGCACTCGGAGGCACATTCAGGAACTCGACAATTGCAATTGCGGCAGTAATCACTGCAACGATTGCATTCCCGACGACATCGCCGATCGTCCACGCAATTGCATTGCTCGCAAAAGCATTCTTGCACACAAGCCGCATTGCATAAGGGGTTGGTGCAAAGGCAAATCCCACAAACCAATTGCTTGATTTCGGGGTCCGCTTGAATGCCCGAAGCTACGATCTCCAGATCTGCAAATGTTTTTAATGATGAATAAGGAAAATTCAAAGCAGTTTAATATCCCTGTAAGTACATGAATCAAGCACTAAGCAAATCACGTTCACTTCCCTGGTTGTCACAATGAGATCCCCATGTGTCTGGTTTGCAGTTTATAAAATAGATTATGAATTTATTGATATCCGTTTAAGTGAACCAACAAACTTTGTTACATAGCATGCAATTTTTGCAAACTGGACTCCGCATCAACTTTGACCACATGCATGACTTTTTAACAAAAGACCCATGTGTCTAATTTCCAATTATCACTTGATGACAACAATGTTAATGACTTTTACTTGTTGATAGCAATCGGGTTTTGCACAAAAGATGGCCGTACGATCAACAAAGTTGATTGTCGTACTATCATTAGGAGTGGCTCTAAAGTTCGAGGGTCACCTTATTCCGTAAACTCTGGGATGCCACGGAGCTCAATTCCTAGAACACCTTGCGCTTGATTTGTTAAGAGAGAACACGATCCGTTTTGATTGTTTCTTTCCGGTCAATTTTGACAAAGACTCAAAATATTGCATTTTTCCATGATGCAATCACCTAATTTGGGTTTGAGGAAATTTGGCACCTATTTGGTAACGTTGTATTTTAAGATGCCACACCGTTAAAGCCATCCGCATTTCATAAGATGGACGACATCAAATTTTGGTCCAAGGACCTCCAGTGATCTGAATGAACGAACCCAAACTCCATAGATGTTATGTGAAGTCGACAAAACCAGAGTTGCTCTCAAATTTTGAGAAAATTCCACTCAAGTGTTACACAAAAGTGTTACTATATAAATATTAAGAAATGTATATTTTTCTCTACCTTAAAGCAAAGCCAAACTACGACATCAAATGACACAGATAACACGTTAGAATAAATGTAGTTTCTTGGACTTCGGTTATTTTACCTTTTTTCTTTGTTGCCCAAAAGACACAAAATCGATTCACTTTTGACGCCTTTGTACGTAATTGGGTAAATAGGTGAACTCACCATTTTGGGCTGAAACATAGCTGAGTACGAAAATAAAAGCCCCAAGAGCTGGAGCTGAAGTGATAGAAAGCCTCATGTTTTAGAGTTCGAAATTCAAGCTGCAAGCTGCAATCTTCTTAAATGACTGTAGAAGTCGATTAAATGTTCAATAAAGGTATGCAGGAACTGGTTTCAGGAAAACCCATAGCCTATAAAATGAAGTCTCTCGGAAAAAAATTGGGAATACCAAGAGAATCCCGACACGCCAAGTAATGTGGTCATTAAAAATTGTTAAATCAAATTATTGGACAACGCCCTCACTTGCTTGAGTCACCCAGTAATATATATATTTTTCCTTGATTAGTCAAAGACCAATCAAACCAAACCAACACATGCTTTAAATACAGAAAAAAATTGAATAGGGGTTGAATTTTTTCCTCAGTCTTTCAGCTGTGTTCAATTTTACCAGTTTTATGCCTAAACTATAAGCATGAACCATAGCAATATTGTAGCAATACCATATAGCAATACTATAGCAATACCATATAGCAATACTATAGCAATACCATATAGCAATACTATAGCAATACCATATAGCAATACTATAGCAATACCATATAGCAATACTATAGCAATACTATAGCAATACCATATATACTGTACATGTACAATGTGTGGTCAACATCTTCACCAATTTCATATCCTTTATCGTTTTTGTGACCAAAATGACATATAGCAATACTATAGCAATACCATATAGCAATACCATATAGCAATACTATATTTGGAATAGGATTACTAAAAATTGACGAAAAAAAAGATCGAAAAAAATTCTGAGCTTATCAAATACGAACGTGGATGTGTTCAACATTTTGGGGATTTTGAAAGGATCAGGTTATGTTGTCGGAAATCTGCATCCCACAAAATTAGGTATATTACTTGAAGGATAATGATGATACTAATATTTTACCATCTGGAGCCGACAAAAGATCGATACCTTGAAGCAAAGTCTCACGCAACCTTCATTTCTCATCATCAATTTCGTTCAAGGATCATCCAAGGCTGTCTTGTGTCGTTCCTAAAAAAACTGGAACAGATTATTTGGCCCGTTACTTTTCTCTAGCTGAGAAGGTTATTAGTCTTGAATTCTGTTTCCAAGAGGAACAACATTTGAAACCATAAATTTCTTCTTTGAGTGGACTTTAAATGACATTTAAGAAAACAAATCATAAAGCCCATGGCGTTAGAAAGTTCGAAAATTAAGATTTACTTTTGTCTCCAGGTGGCTGATTGATATGGAAGAGAATTATTGAACATTAAACATTTTTTTGCAAAGAGCGAATAATAGTTGCTAGGCTAGGTTTTAAACTAACGGTGTCACCGTATTATAGATTTGTATTTTTGACCCTTCTTCACTGTAATTTTGAAGATCTTAAATGTACTGTTAATTGGAAAAAAATCACCAGCTCAATGAATCAAAATGTATTTTCCATAATTTTCATTCAAAGTGGACGCATTTTTTTCTATAAATTTTTCAAAATTTCAGAAACAATTGCTTATGATTTTATGGAGACTATCAATTCGTAAAATATAATTCATAATATATCTTGGGTGTTTTATTAGGAGAAAACACGTTCATGTCTTTTAAATCTTCTACGTATGGCGGTTGTTATGAGTGCAATGCATTCGTTGTCACGCTTCTCCATCTATGATCCATCTTGGGTTGCAACCTGCAACGCATATGGAAATAGGCAATCCCACAAACTAACTGCCAACTGGCAATTGCCACCAGCAAAGGTTCTTGAAGGAATGGTGGGTTTTATTAGAGAGAATCAAGCAAAGTAGCCTTTCCCGGGTGTTGCTTGGGTGAGTCGCTT
This sequence comes from Tigriopus japonicus, assembly GCA_010645155.1. Lineage (NCBI taxonomy): Eukaryota > Metazoa > Arthropoda > Copepoda > Harpacticoida > Harpacticidae > Tigriopus > Tigriopus japonicus. The sequence continues at coordinate 232,811 of CM021314.1, forward strand.
TTGCCCTTGGGCATTGAAACAACCCGCAATTCTTGGGAAGTCCGCATACACATTTTTAGGCAGACCTGAAGACCTACCTCTGGTGAGGCAATACCTCGGAAGAAAATTTGCAGCACCATGGCAGAGACTCTCAGAGAAAAATTCTCGTTTCTGCGCATATAAGTAGGAATGATGAAGAGAGCAATTGGATTCAGTGCCGCAGGTCCTTGGAGATTCCTTTTTATGAGCCCTTAGACTGTAAATTGCTTCGAGGTCCTGAACAAAGTTTCTCCAATTTAAGAGTAATTTTAGAGCAAATGTGCGAGGCGATGTTGCTAATGACCTCTAAGTAATCTCCGACCGTTCAATTGCCCGCGTTAGTGCTGTTCTCATTTTAACTAAATGAGGGAATGAATGGCACTTTGATGTACCCTCAAAAGCAGTGGGTACATCCTTTGCGTAACAGGAAGTTCATGGCCGTCATCCTCGTCAAGGCTCATTTATACGAGCAATGTCGATAAAATTTGAGACGAACTTTGACCTCATAGACGTATGTACAAACTCGAAAGTTCTTGAGGATACCTCTTTACAGGCCAAAGGTAAATATGGGTTTGTGACTTCGAAGTTCGTCAAAGAAGTTGCTCAAGAATTTGTAAAAGAAAACCACATTTACGACTAAAAGGAATTGGAGCAAACATATTTGTGGGCCAAAAGACGTTCCTTTCTTAATTACTAAATGAATCTTATCATCGTATTTGAGGCTGGGTAATTGATGCCAAAAGCTATATGCACCTAACAAGATTGAAATGTCTCGGTTTTTTGGAATATGCATGATCGAGCGGCAGTATCAAAACAAAGAGAAAAAAACTGTTTGAGCAGTTTGCAAGCATAGAGGTCTGTAGAGTAGAGATACAAGAGCAGGCCGGTCGTGAAATTTCATTGTGAGGGCAGCAAGGGCCGTTTTTCATCAGCGACTAGTTGAAACTTGCCCAAACAAACGTATTCGCAGAAGGCAAATTTTTGAAAAACTTATAGTTTTCGGCATGTGGCTTCCTGCTTACGGTTTGCTTCTCCCGAATTATCCTAAGGTGCTCAATGAAGATGATAATTTGATTCACAGGCGTTCACGCAATTATGGGATTTGGCATTGAAAATACGTCTTGCGCACTTTCATTTGTACTATGATCTTCCCCTTGTTTGGGCAAGTATTTCACGATATTCTTCGGAAATATTTGCCTTTTCACGCAACTTATGGGCAACTTTGGCCAGTATCAGCTACAAACAAGGCAGACAAAATGACGACAATGGCCTCTCTATACTCCTCTAAGCTTGCAAGAAAGAAGGGTTCAAGTTTTGGGACGTCAAAAAAACTTCTTTCATCAAGCTCGTCTTGACCGAGGAGGACGGTATTACGTGGAGTGGGATCAAGCGAACGCCCGTTACCGCGATCGTGTGAATTTTATATTTGTATATTTTGTATGTTGTTTGTTTGTTTGTATATATTGTATATTTTAATAGCCTGGAGTTAATGAAAAAATGCAATATAATTTGGATATATGTCGTTTTATTGACATAGGTCATAAAACAAAAGTGCACAAGGATTCATTGAACAATCATTTGATGCCTAATTGATGCCTCTGTGTTGTTTCATTGTGTTAAGTCAAATATCTTCAAATTCTGATCTACTGACTATATAACTGTGATAGTTAGTGATCGTCCATCCTTGTTGAAAGCAACATTGTTTTTCTCATTTTCCCAAAAATGGAAATATCACTAAAAGGGTAAAAGAAAGGAAAATAGTGAAAAATGACAAAGGCAAGAAATGTCAATCTTTTTTTAAAAAATTGGGAAAAGATCAAACTTCAGTAAGAAGGTCAAAATGCAAATAAAAGAGAAAAAATGCCTGAATATTGCACCAAATTTCGATTTACTCGGCAAAAAATTCAAAAATTCAAATCAACCAAAATAATGAAAAAAATCGAAAGAGTAAAATAAAATGAACTTTCATAGATGTGCAGCCCTGCTTACGAGGTTCTTGCCATACAGTCATCAAATAACAAAAAGGTCAAACTTTTGTTGTGATTGCTTTTTAAATTATATTTATGATTTATTTTTTATAGGGAATCGCATTCTTAATAGTAGTAAAAAAAACACAACCAACCCAAAAAGTCATCCCATGAGTAAGTTTAATTGAAAAGTCCGTAAAATTGAGCTTTGGAGAAAAATTCCCACTTTCTGATCTTAAAAATGACCCTGTACTCAAAATCGAGCAAACAATTAGTATTTGTTGCAAAGGATAACTTTTATCAGTATTTTGCGTAGAATTTTTATTTGTAATATCATAAATGTGTTCAAACAAAATTTGTTTCTCTCTTACACGTTTCAATTAAAAGAAACACGAAGAAGGGTCAATTTTGATATCAAGTTCTTTTCTTCTCTAAAGCTTCATCCCATGACCCTTTCATCTCATTTGCAAGACCAGTAACGTCCGGAATTTGAGATTTTCTTGGTCCCATTTTAAGCGGTGCTCCCTGTCCGTCACGTTAAGCGGCAAAGTATCACTCGTGGAGCATCACGATTTTGTACCTTTGGGGGCATTTCAATAGTGAAACAAGACCCAAGGCATGATCTCACAATTTCTGATCATGCTCTCAGACTCGTTACAGGCATTCAGGTGTTCGATCGAGAGTAACTAATGATATGGATTTCCAGCTCTGTTTTCACGAACGGGAAAGGGATGACGTCATATCTTTCCTTTTACTATTAGGATAGTGAAATTAGGCTTTAAAGTGTATTTGGCTTTAAGGCCTTTTTTTGTTGGCTTTTGGGTATTCCACGGAATCAGATGTTAAATCATTGTTTTCTGGTAGAAATGTGTACTTTTTAAATACGAGCCAGGAAAAGGTTTTATCAAAACAAGACATCTTGACCAACCTTCCTCAACGACAATGAGTGGCTCTGAATCTCACCTAAAATGGCCCTTAAAAAATTATTTGACAACACTTAATCCATTTTAAACCCATACAACTCAGGCAAATTTGATCGGGTGTTTCAGTATTTCCTATTGCAGTATAAACTGTTGTGATGATATGTAATGATGTAGGTAATTTATTGTGTTTGCAGATTACTGATTTTGAAGTTTAGCGTTGTCCTCTCCTGTGTACAGGATATTCATTCGAGGTAAAGAATGCTTGAGCGTTGAAAAAGACCAGTGCAGAAAAAACTGTGTTTTTGTCTTTAAGCAATTTTACTTAACATGCAAGATTTGTTTGAACATTTTCGCCGATTTTGGACATCTTTAAGTTAAGTTAAGTTATCTTTTGATCGTAGTTATCTTTTGATCGAACAGAATTTCTTATAAAACCATATTTCCTGTCGACAATAATATATTCATGCTTAGGTGGTTGATTTAACAAACAATATTTGCGTTTCGATTGCGAGATCAATTCATTTCAAGATTGCTCGTCGGTGCATTATCATGCCTTTTCGAAAACAAGTTGCTTAAGTTTGGGTGTTATTCTTGTTGTTTACAATGTCACGGCCTTCCAACTTAGTCATAAACTGAGAAGCCAAATGCCCCCTGACCACATCTGACCACATGGTAAGGTACAAGTACGAGGGGATTAATTGACAGCTAATTGTGGACTCTGCACTTTCTCATTTTGACTCACTTTCCCTCTCAATGGATGGTTCAGCCTCGCTGACTTGTTCATTCATTCATTCCTTTATTCACACTAGAAATGCACATTGGTATGACGTATGAACCGGAGCTCAATATTGATGGGAGATCTAATAACATTTCAAATTTACCCGAGTATCGCTGAAGTAGGAGGAATCTGATTATCTTCATGAATAAAAAGATGCCTCAGCATTTCTTGTGGCCAAGTCCAATGGACAAAATGGATATTTATAGATCATTCTCGAAAGACATTCAGACATTGGAAATGATTGGGCCTTCCTCACGTTTCGTGATTCACAAAAGACTTTGGCTGCTTTGCACCACGCACCATTATGCATAGTTTGCGTGTATTTCATATATATTCATCGAAAAAGATAAGGAAAATTTGCTTCAGTGCTTACGTGCTTCTCAAACCAATGGTAGTACATACAATATAAGTACAGTAGATACTCTTGAAGCTCAGTCAGTGAAGTCAAAATTTGGATAATCCCTAATGTTTTCAGAACAACAATTTGTTCCTCATTAATCATTCTACTCTTGGATTCACCATCCATGAATGAACGCAAACCATCTAGCAAAAGACATATTTCTAGAGCTACATTGAAAAGCTCTCATCCGAAGCAATCCCTAATAGTCTTTTAAGTACTCGTACCTTTTCATCTCTTTAAGCTGGATTGGGAGTCCCAATAATTGTTTGCCGTGGTTCAGAATAAGGCCATAAACTGTAAGCTTGTTTCTTTTTTGAGGGAGGTGTTTTCCCAGGCCCAAGACAAAAGGCTCAGAGTGCATGGAACACGAACAAGAGCTAATTTGTGGTAAGCATGGAACAGTAAGTCACTTGAAAAACATCTTCATTTGATTTCTCTTCAACTAATGCAAGCCGTTCAATTCTAGTCGATCCTTTTCTTTTAAACTGCTCAAATTTTTGTGACCATTTACTTTGCAAGCACCAAAAGTAACACTGTGATTGCACATAAAGAAGATTTCTGAAATCTCTTATCAAGTTAGTCACGTTTCGGTATGCTGCCAGGACGTTTTAATGGACCAATTGAAACCTCCATGCATTTCAGAGACAAGATGCTCATAAAATTCGTAATCTGAGGCATATTTTCCTCACGTCACAATGGCTCCACTCGTTGTCGAAGTCCACTTGAAGCCAGCTCTTTAAGATTCAGCCTTGTCCGACTGCAGGAATCCCAAGGCAAACAAGGGATGCACTTCTCGATAAGATGGATCCATGGAACATGGCACAGTCTTTAATCTTCTCTCGTCACCATTTCGCTTCCCTAAAGTCATCTTGGGAGCTTTCGTTCAAATGCATCTGCACATTTATCGATCTACCTTACAGTAGGGGAACTAAAAAGATCCAAAGGTTTGCGTCGGTGCTGAATGAAACTCAAAGGAAGTTGGAATGAAAAACGGTTTTAAGTCTTTTCAGTCATCGAGTTCTCCTGCTTTCAGGTAACTTGGTGGCCTTTTTTGGCAGCAATCGCCAATTTATTTACCCGTAAATGACTTGCAGATCATATTTAAGAAAATATTTGAATTTTTTTTCCAAAAATTCAATGTGTGTAACATAACGAACAACATCAACAACATTATTGCAAGACTAAGGGCATTTCGGCCTTTTTATTTCGGCTTTGTGCATATTTTCAACACTCAGAAGATCAGAGATTCAAGTCTCGCAGCTTGATTCTACATCATGGGACCAACCTTGAACCTTATATGAGAGCCATGTTTAGCGTTTATTGAAAAAGTGAACTGCTGGCTTCGCTTGCAGCTGGCTTCGCTTGCAGTGTCTCACTTCTTCGATCCCTTCTTGTCACAAATTTCCAAAAACTAAAATAACAGTCCCCCAATTCAAGAGAAAAATGTTCGAACAAAGGCTGCCGACATTCAATTCCATGGCCATCCATCTTTTCTCCCTGCCAAAGAAACCTCCACGAGTCAAATGGAAAGAACTTTTCTAACGGAGGACGATCGCCGTTTGTCTGTCATTCGTACATACTACACTACATGAAGTGGTTGTGGTTGTAGTTCAACATCCTTCTCACGAAGCTCGTCAATGTTGGGACAGTTTTTGGACTTAACCGTGAAAGTTTTGATGAGTCCCACCCAACACTTAGCCATTTGGAACAAAGTCTCATGAAGAGTGCCAAAATAAGCAATGTCATTCTCAAACAGCTATTAAAGACGATCGTATATTCATTTTAGGCTCCTCGCCAAATATATTAAAATATTAAAAGTTACAGTTTTTGAGCTCTGTCGTGGATTACTTTTTGTGCCAACCTCACCAGATCAGCTTTCCAACTTCGAGAGAGTCGTTTTAGTTCAGAATTTTCATTAATATCACAGATTTAGAGTTCTTGTCGAGGAGGGTGCTCTGATTGATCGAGAGTTGGCTTCTCGGTCGGGGACGGGACTGCTTGGGTTTGATTTTTGAACTTTTCCAATTTCTCAAGGTGAGCCTTCATTTGAATGAAATACCATTGGTGGTTGCCTTTTATCTTAATAGATTCCTCGAGGGTTTTGTTCTTGTGAGCGTAGCCATAATTGATAAGAATCTCCTCTCCTGGTTTGATTGGCTTCAAACATTCGGTCCCCATAATGAGGCCAAATCGTGGATGCTCGACATCGACGAACCTTGAACTCACGTTCGGTTCAAAATCGTTATTAATCTTGGCTGCCGAAGTGGCACAATTGTGATCACGTCGATGCCACGGGGTGGGAAGGTAGATATTGGCACCCATATAGGTGGCAATCGAATATTTGTCGCACGGGTAACTCCCATTGAAATTGGGTTCGCAATAATTCTCGTGCAGTATTTTCGATTGCTCGTCGTCGACTTGAATCCCGGCGTACATGGCAAAAAACTGTCCTTTTTGAATTTCTTTCAAGGCATACACTCCTTCACCCGCCCCCGGGACCTTGGACTCGCGCACCTCCACCAATTCGGCCTCGTAGGGATCGGGCAACAAAGGTTGGGATGTGACGGTCTCATTTGTCGGAGGGTCGAAAAAGAAACTTGGCCCAGATGGTTCGGTGAATGTGAATCGAGGCATGTAGTGCTCACAACGGAAGCTCTTCACATGAGCGTATTGCGCGGACTCCATCATGTTGTTCTCAAATTTTCCAACTAACGCCGAAAGATAATACGGATACAGCCACGCCACATTTTCTCCGGTGATGTTCCAAGTGCCTTTGGCCGGGGATCCATAAAGAAACCCGGGGGACAGAGGATCAGCGAGGGTTCCGCGCAGGATGAAATCGGTCTTCTCGTTTCCATTGTCGAACCAAGCCAACATCCCTAAACCTGAATGCATATAAAGTCTGGCGGACTCTTTAGCGTTCGTTTCGGAAAAGATGTAAGGCCACACCGGAACTAGACCAAATGTTGCCACCAAGCCGTGAATAATGCCATCTTTGGCTAAACCCATGGTTGATTGCCATTGAGAACGATGAATGATGGAAAAGGGGCCCTGAAGTTTTCCGTGTCCAAAATGGCCAAACAATCGGATAAACTTGCTAACTGCGCAAACCCCTCGGTAACACGTGGTCTTGGGTATGATTTGAACCTCTCCATAGCCGTGGAAATTGTCTTCGGCGTCTTTGGGACCGAAATATCTGAACTCAATGGAATGAGGCTTTTCGAGATTCAGAATGGCTTCGTACCGGTTGAACTCGAGTTGCTCAATGTTGGTGAGTAGCTTTCGAGCCTTTTTGGATTTGAAAGTCGACTCGTCAAACGGCTGGCCAAGGATAAATTGATGAGATAATTTCCTCAAATACGATCTGAAGCTTTTGGCGGCTGCTTCTCGTCCATGGACCTCTTGATCCGGACAAACTTCGTCCCATTGAAACGATCGGAACATCCGTTCCTTGGTGGTCAAGTCATAAACAAATTCATGTGGGTAAATGCCACTGCTTAGAATTCTTGAGCAATTTCCGTAACCTTTTAAATTCATGAGAGTGGCATCAAAAGCGGGCGACAGGGTGTTTTCACGGACGTATCCGGACACTGGGATGAAATCTTGTTGCAGAGATCTTGGGAAAATAACAACGAGCGATTTTGAGTCGAAAACAAAGGGTTGAGAACAGTTTCCGTATCGGATCTAAAGCAAAAAAAGAAGATGACGTTTACATTTTGAAGCAATAGAAGCACAGCCATAAAACAAACATCTAGTTTGTCTGAGTCACTCGCAATTTCTTAAAAACCGTGCAGACTTATGTTTGGATTATCCGATTGAGCCCGTATACGCTCATTTGCCAATGCAGAAGTGCATTGTTTGTCTTTCTAGTTCAGAATCTAGCTAGGCCATCACTAGCTGAAATGCTCTTGGTAGTCATCTATGTAGCGTTTGCTCGTACCTCAGTTTCGGTCACGATCCAACATGGATCATTTTGTACGCCGTTGTACACCGCTCCGACGTTGAAGACTTGTGTGGGTTTACCCGAATCAATGGAGATCTTGTAGTGCCCGTGGGGAATGCCTTCGCTGAAGAATATTTCCGTTTCTACCTGATTACCCAACATAATCTTCAATTTCCCATCTGGATATCCAAAAACAAAGTGGCCTTTGATCTCTTGTACATCTTCTCCGAATAGTTGTCTCGTTCTTAAACATTTTTCTGACTTCCTTTTGGGGGTACGTCCTAAACTTAAGCTGCCAAAGCCGTGGGGATAGCCATCAGAATCAATAGGTCCCTTGAACTCGTAGTCTCGTCGAGCATCTGGATGTTGGCAATTAATAGGCGACACAATCACGGCACTCAAATTCCTTTCCTCGATCTTATTGTGGGATTGAGTGCATGTTTCTTGGAAGCCTTCTCGATCAATCCGATCCAGCCAAACCATGGCTTTTTGTTTGATATTATATTCCGGATCAGGACCCTCGGCAGAATCATCACGGCGAGTAATCACATGAAGTTTATCAACAAAGTCTTTCTCTTCAGATGCCACAAAAGCGGTCGCAATCACAATTGTTAGAATTGAAATCAAATGCCACCGCATGATTGGTGCCGGCTAATTGATTGGAGAGCAACCAGCTGTCAATTCTTCCGGAAAAAGATGCAATCCGCCAACTTTTGGGTGGAAGTGGAGGAGAGTGCAAGGATCCACGACCAAAAAGCCTGTTTAGTGCGATGCACATTCACCAATAGACTCTCCAAGTAGGGTTTCACCTGACGCTCGGTCGGTCGTTGGTTTGCAAGTGTCTTTGGTTCTGTGAAGATGGCAGGTAACATGTACTCATCAGTAACTCGCCATCCAGTTCGTGCGAACTTTTCCAAGATGTCCATGAATGAAAACCCTTCACTTTCGTGAATTGCTTTGCCATGCTCCATGATGATCATGTATTTTTCTAAAGAAAATATGAATTACAGAAAGGTCGCCGAAGTGGCCAAACCTTCTGTTACCAGGCACGACCCAATCATGTTGGACGACGAAATCATCTTTTAAAATATATGACCGCGGTGATTTCCGTGGAAGTGCTGGAAAGAATTGCACCCGATAATTTCTCGATATCACATTCGTAATCTGTTTGATGAAGGATCATTTACGAGGGTCCGTGGCGGTAAGCGCTTGTCTTGATTGGAGAGAGAGAGAGACGAAATGCACTTTCTTCTTCCTCCCGAGGCTTGTCCTTGCGTTCACCACAAAAACTAATTCCATCCAGTTCTACCCCTCTCTTCCCTTTCCCTAGTAACTAATTACTCGTGGGTTCCAATGGCTCAAAATCTCGACTCCCAAAAAAGGCCAGGGAGGCCTTGGCGGCGTCACCAAACATGCATGCATTCATGCATGCATTCGAACGTTCTCGCCTCGTTATCACGCTTGTACTCATGGAACTTTACGCCAGGACCATTCGTTCTTGTGCCCCATCATTCCCAGGCAATGGAAAAAGTACACAGAAAAGCTCAAAGTAGTTTCGTCATCTTTAGGCACTTTTTTGAAGACTACTTTGAGGTGAATGATTTGCTTTTCGGTTCATCTAAATACGTAAGACACAACAATCGATACCTTCGTGTTTTACCCAGTGCAGCTCATGAAATTGCTCTAGAAGATTGGCCGCGGGAAAGTGACTTGTCGCCGTTTGGTGAGATTGCCCTTGTAGAACGAAGGAAAGTGGTGGATAAAACTTGCCACGACAAACGAGAAGGATTAATCATGAAAGAAAGTGCATTCTGAATCTGCCATAAATGTCCTTTCGTGCATCCAAAGAAAAACCACGAGCAGATCCGAACTAGGTAGAGAGTTGGTTGGCCCATTCTATTTTTATACTTGAGAGCGGATTTACCTACGAGCTCGATTTTGCCGAAAGTTCTTGGCTTATTTCAAAAGGATTCCACAGTGTCAACACATCACTGAAGATACGTGTTCTTTGATCGAAAAAGTGCCTTTCTCCAGCTACAACATTGTTTAGAAGTAAAATTTTGACTTGAAAACTCTTTCAACGCGAGGTTTGCCTTAGAACTCTTACAACATTACGGACAGAAGGGATGGAAAAGCAGGTGTAAAACCTAAAAGGCCAAAAGGCTTTTACACGATAAGTCAGAATTGGAAATTTTGATTGCCTTTAAATGGAGAGGAGAATAATCAAGTTCGGAATTCTTAGAGGTTTGGAATTTCCCTCTTCATGGGGTCGATCACCATTACATTACCATTACATGTGTCATTGGCCCCTTATCAGGAAAGCTATAACTTTCAAAGCACTTACATTTATGTTTTTAAAACAAAAGTGACATTTTTCAAAACTTTGTACTCGGTGTTGTTGTATGAAATGGTTTTTTAATCTCTAAAAAGGACTCATATCCAAGGGTGCAAAGTATTGTTTTAGTCCCAGTTCGTGCTGCTTCTTAGAAAATAGGCCTGTTTCGTATTGGCATTTCATTGCATTAAAAATTGATTTTCCTTCTCTTCCAGTGTTTCTCAGTTGTATTACTCGTTCCAGGAATCCTAAATCTGAACCACGTGGGCGAGTTGTACGGTACCCACAATACGCATGATGCCAAATCACATTGGAATGGCTATGCACACAACAAATCTTGGTGTCTTTTAATGTGTTCTTTAGGATACAAACTTGATCCAATACTTGCATAAAAACGATATTTGACAAAAGAAACATCCTGATAATTCTCCTTAGTACAGGTTGAAAATTTGGAATGCATACACAGAACATTGCAGGAGCCTGCAACCCACGAAAAGCCTTTCTGATAAAATAGGAACCGTAACCACTCATGAAACTTCTTAATTCCCATGTTAGCTTAAATGTCTCGGAAATGTACCAGCGAGGAGGTCCTATCCAAGGCACGTGTTTTCCTCATCTTGCAAACACTGAAGCGTGAGTTGTGAGCCCATGCAAAAAACTTTCTTCCCTCGAGCATATTTTCGTCGGTTCGAGGTTCGTTTCTTTGTTTATATTGAGAGCACACCATCCAACTTGATGGCCCTGAAATGAAGGATACATTTTTCAACCCAGCCTACTCATGCATCAAGTCCACGAGAAAATATCCGATCCATATTCTATTCGTTTTGGTCCAACAATTCATGCATGCATTGACCTCCCTTTTCAGAGTACCTCCAATTTTAGACTTCCCCAAAGTAAGCAAGTGAGCAAGCAAGCATCTTTTTCCATAATCCCTCTTGGACAACAGCTCGGTAGGATTATCTCTGACTGGATGGAACACGAGCGCATCATTTGGAACAGTCCCTTCAGTTAAATATTGGGAAAAACTCACTAAACATACAGTCTTCATGATGACAGACAAATGGATGCGTTTGGGGGCAGTTTTTTCCAGATATTCGGCTTTATTCCAACAAAAGCTACTCAGATGTGAAGTGAAAGGAAACCGAGAATTCATAGGAATTGTCTCGTACACTCAAAAATACATAGGTTATCGATATGTGCTCAGGTTTAACAAGATCCCAGAAAACTTCAGACCAAGGTCGGCTCTTCTTTATGGCTTTGACTCGCAATGGTTGCTTTCCATATTGGATTGGAACTGGATGGAACCCGAAGCCTCATCACAAGTTGGGTCCTGAGCCGACGATGGGCGAGCTGGAAGACAAATATTTGCTCTTACTTGTTGAAGCACATAATGACGAAGTATTTCCCGAAGCCGCTGACTCAAGCCGCTTCGTTGCGCGTTTGCTAACATCCTCGTGTTTCATTGGATTTGTTGCTGGACACATCATTAACTGTCTATTATGGTATGACCAAAACTAGGCCATATCTTCTTCAGTGTCTCTTAGCAGATCGTTCGTACGTAATGCTTGATGATTGGACCCAAAATGAAGTCCGTCTCGTTGTCCTTGACGATGACTTCTTATGATTTGGTATCATACTCTCCTCACACCACTGTACTGTGCTAGATGGGTGACTAACGAGATCCTCTTACACAAGGCCAAATATCTAAGAAGGGCGACGACAATGCCATGAAAAGACGCAGTATTTCTTCTCAGTTTCCACTTGATGTCTAGTGTGGATTAATCACCGTGGACACGCAAAAAAGAGCAAAGAACTTGTGGCTTTTGCTTCGTAAGCAAAAGTTGTGAACGGGCAATAGTTCAACAAGGAGTAGCTAAGCCAAGATTTTTTCCAGGTGCCACCAAAGAATGAATTAAAGCCTTAGTGCCGAATTGAGTTTTAGCTGAATTGCTATTAATATGAGAAAATTTGCAATGAATCATATTGGAAGCAAATATGAAAATAAAATTCACACACCCCTAGCACGAAAATGCTGAATTTACACCAGGCAAAAGACGAGGGTTATCATCATGCGCATGTTCTTGCACAGGTAGTTAAAATGAAATATTGCCAGCAAGGCCATCTGGATCGAACAAGCACTTGAAGCTCCGAAAACCCTTAAAGAAGAAGTGCCAGAATGCACAATAAAGAGAATGTTTTTTTCCAGGGCCTTGAAAGCAATTTGAAATAGACACAATGGCACAATGCGGAACCAGTGGGCTGCATCAAAAGGACCCTTTGAGTCTAGACAATAAGTTAATATCTGTAATTTCGACCCCAACAACTTCCGCTCCTTCGCAGCCTACCATTCATGGGCTCCCAATTAGATTTGAGCCCTCCCAAGAAGTTCCAACTCATCTTGAGATAGTTTTTTTTACAAATCAAAACGCATGTTAAACCCATTCCAATTATCAGTTTTGAGAACATTTGAGTCAATCCAATTAAAAAGGCTGTTGAAATCCTGTAAAAAAGCACATCAAAAAATTCCCAGATATATGCGAAAAAGAGGTCAAATGTACCCAAAAAGATCCTGCAATAGATATGCATATGCAGGAAAATAACTACATTCTTTAGTGAAGAAAAACCTTCTTCCATTGGATCAAGGGCGCCCAAATGCTTGACCTAAACGCCTGTAATTGGCAGTATTTCAGACAACTTTTGGCAGTGTCAGCTTTAAACCACCTGACAATCCTGCTTCAGACAAGGGATGGGTGATACCAGCATTTTTCCCATCGATAGTGACACTGAATCTGAAAGAGTTCATGTAGAAAAAAAAATCGTTTTTTGGACAGCCTGAATCAAATCACAACTGCAAACCTGTGTTCTGACTCCAGAAAAACAACACAACACAACAAGAACAACTTTCGTATTACTGATGAAATCACAAAACCTTGAAGGTGCAAACACAAAAGGCCAGTGTTGACACTGACACCAAAAGCTAGAAAAGCCGGTGTTGGTGTCAACTCCTCGACACTGGCACCAGCTTGTCGCCTACCCCTACTCCAGACTGTTTTCCCGGTTTTCCCTCCAAACTAGATGACAAGGGAAATGACATCGGCAAACTTGGGCATCTTGTGAATTCACGTAAAATCCAACAAATGTTGATGTTTTCAAAGTATAGCGTGCGTAAGCACACGTAATTTGTTTTTTTTTCCAAAAGTGCAGAAAAATGCGAAAAAAGGCGTTCATGTGCGTTCACAAAATC
>CM021314.1:246507-283302 GCA_010645155.1 Tigriopus japonicus
AGCAAGTGACTTCAAATCCCATCGAAAATTAATCGAATCCCATCGAAATTACATCGAATTGTAGCATAAAACAACAAAACTAAAGATTTATTCAGCTTCCTTAGACGTACAATATGCTTAAAATATAATTTCATTCGGCACCTTTTTTCAGTTACGTTTGCTTCTTGAAAGTCACAGACTTTCAAGACCTAGTACCTTCATTTCAAGGCCGTATTGTTTTCCCCGACCCAAAGGTAAACCCGTTTCAAGTTCTCCTCATCCAGAATATCTGAACACTACCATTTCCCCAACCACAAGTTTTATTACGTCAGCATAACAGGACATTGCTTTTTGTTTTTGGCCCAATTTTAAAGTATTCTACCGTTAAGTGTCGTGAGTAAGTTCATTCACATTTTTTTACGAGCCTTGGCTCGTTCGAGAAGCCAAAGAACATCGTTAATTTTGGTTCCATGCCGTCCCTTTGGGACAGATGATATGTTTTATTCATTGTTCTTGGGCAGAAAGACGTAACATAAATGTTTGATAGCAACGTATTTAAATGCTAATGGTAATGCATAAATAGAAGCTGAGGCTCGTGTGTTTGGGGTGGCGCTTTTTCCTTTGGAGGCTCAAGCCTGATCAAATCATGGGCTGAAGACTGAACTAGAGTTCTAGGGAACTAGCACCATAATAACAGAGTACGGTCATAAAGAGCGCCATCTAGTGGATTTCATGCGGCTACGGCTCGCAGTTGCCATGATACCAGTGATGGGGAGCAAACAGCAACTTGGCCAAGTAGTCCGGCACACTGCTGGGGCTTGCTTAAGCTTGGCATTAAGTGGGTACCGGTACAAGTACTTTTCCCACCAAATAGGTTTGCCAAATTCACCATGGATTAGAATAAACCTCCGACATTTAAATTTTGCTAAATCAACCATATCAAGCAAAACAGGACCCATGCATTTGTTAGGTATCCACTTTTTTATAGAAATTATACATTTCCATTCTGTGGCAAATAGGCATGCGAAAGATTTCGAGAATATTTTCCAAAAGAGGTTTAGCATCTTACTTTTCTATTATATCTGCGAAAGCAATCTTGTTCACCAAGTGTGACTGACAAACCTCCCTCTTGATTGGCCTCAGATGTGTTGTTTTAGAACGAAATCTCTAAAATTCACTTGTTTTTCAAATGCTTTTGAATTTAAAAAGTATTTGGTAATTTCAATATTTCGTCCCTAAAATCACAAGATCAAAACAATTTACAATTTAGGTAGAATTATTTCTTGCCTCAGTGTCTTCTTGCTAATTGATCAAAGGGCATGTTTTTTAAGCCCATGATAACATGAACATACAGTGAAAGCCTGATGTAAGCATTTTGCTTTATGTAATTGTCATCTCAAGAACAATCTGATACACCTTTTCTATTGGGTTTATGAAATCCAACTTAGCATGGAAGTATCATTCATGCCTATGTTTCCCATGTATTTTTGTAAAATGAGTACCAATATGTGATTGACTCCAAAGTTCATGATTAAAGCAAACCTTTCCTTCAGAAACACATCTAAACTAGTTAGCCCGTTTGGTAGTGCAGTTTAGATAGTGAGACTCCTCAAACCTGCTGCAAATGTGCCTGAGGTATTTACCTGATATGCAAAAAGTGAATTTTGATTAGTGTGGAGTTTAAACAAGGGCCGATTAATGTCACACGATCGAGTGATTGACAAAATGATGTGAAATATGCGCTTGCGCAAGTTTTTTCATGGGAGGTTGCAAGGTAGGGTTACCTCTCGGAGATTTGGTGCTTTGCTCATATTTATGAGCAAACACGAATTTGAGTTTAATTTGCAACCCTGCTCAGAACTCACAAAAGTTAAGGATGCCTTGGTGTTCCAAATAGAAAAAACCTGTTTATGAAGATAGTAAGACAAAGGGTAATATGATTTCACACAGGTAAATTGGCAACCCCAGCACCAAGTCAGATCACAACAAAATTTATACGAAGAAGAAGTACTGGGGTTTGTTTTTGAACTTGGTCAGAATGAGCCGAATGTTCAACTGAATTCATTGTATGAATTGCCTACACATTATTCCAGCATATGTACCTGTCTCTTAAAGATAGCTAAATGCACCCCATTCTTGGGTGAATCACGCAGACCACTCATCAACCCTATCCAACTTATCCTTTAATGTCAATGGTTTCAGATTAAAAATTGTTCAATCTAGTGCTTCCTCTCTGTTTGTCCAATAAAAAGGTTGATATTTGGTATTTAATTGACTTCAAGTACTGTGGCTTTGAGCTTCATAGAGACCCTTTCTTTTGAGGTCACGCCGGCCCCAAAAAACAGGAGTAAAACTAGAATGCCCCTAAGTAATCTTTCTTTTTTGCATCGTTATCCATCATTCATTTCGGCAAGATGGTCGACCAAACACATATACATAGGGTTTTAAAATGAATCCTTGAAATGGTTCAAAAAAGGCCACAAGACGATCTGCCCAAAGCTACAAATCCGGCTGTTCAGAACGAAGTCTTGCCACACTTTCTAAGACTTTATTTGCCAAAATTACAATCCCGTTTAATAGCTCTTTGTTCCCTTTTATAACTATTGGTTTACATTTATGAACTAGGACCTCTTCTTATGTGTAAGAACTTCAAATCCATAACAATGTTGACAAAAAAACAATAATGTGCAAATAGGTCTAATGTAATGTAATCATTTGGCAGCCCTGAGAAGATTCTGTGATTTGTAGGGACGGGCAAAAAGTGTAAAAAGATTTTTGGTAACATAAAAGCATTTATTTGCCTTTTTGCACTTTTCGCCTTTATTTGCACGATTTTTTTACCAATTTGGCCTAAAATGAACAAATTGTTGAGAGTTAGCTATTTCTTCTTTGAAAATGTTTACTTTTGGAAGATTTTTTTCAAATTTGAAAACTAAATCTGATTTTACGGCTCCCAGCGTAGGCTAGCATAGTTTTTATAACTACTATTTAAAAATCTAAATTTTGCTCGTCAAGATTGAAAAATAACAAGCACATAAAAAGAAAGTATCTGAAGCTTTTTGTTTCAGAAATTTCAGTTTTTTAAGAATTTTTTTAATTTTATTTGCACTTTTTTGGTTTTTATTTGCGCTTTTGACCTTTTTCTGCATTTTATTTTACGATTTTGGGCTGATTTTTGTGCAACTTTTGGTAACCAAAAGCTTGTTTTGATTTGCACTTTTTGCCCGTCCCTAGTGATTTGCCATGCTTATCACGGACTTTTCAACAAAGGACAAGTTAACGGTCGTAGGCTGCACAACTTGAGGCCTAAGAAGCAAAAAAAAAAATCTTATTTGACTAAGCTTGTTATAATAAAAGTCATGGTCTTACAATGAATACAGTCAAATGAAAATATGTAGTAAAAAAACAAAAAATACCTCAAATATAATAACTGTATGAATCATTGAAGCAAAAGAAATTTAATTAAAAATAACACAGCATGATCTGTAACTTGCAAAATCTTTATTGGAACTTGGATTTTTGAAAAATTGATCTTTGTCTTATAAGAAAATCTCTATTATATTTCACTACAATACAACCTTAAAATTGTGCCAAGTAGAAATTTCCATGTCATTATTTCCTTCACATTAACATTTTTAAATTTGAAACTGACATTTCCTAATCAAGACAGTCCAAAGAACTTGAACCATTTTGTACTTTTCTTCAAAGATTTGAATTGAAATATGACATTGAGATATTTTGGTTGATATATTGAAAAGGTCCAAGATTTTTACAGCCTTAAGAACATTGCAATATTGAGGTTTATGCTCTGCCAATTATACACATGGTGTTGAATGTGGTGAACAAAGTGTATACCTCTCTACTCTCCCCAACTCTCTAGATTGAGAAAAAACCAAGAAGTTAACACATGATTCAAAAATAGTACCATGAAATGACATTTGAAGGAGAATCTCAATTGTTAATTAACATTTTGGATGATTTAGGGACCAATTGCAGGAGTTTGACCAATAACACACCAGACAACCTTCTGTGGCTGCTCTATGGTCCCTTGATATCTCCTCCTTCAAGGAACTTTGGGTAACATGTGAAATGGGATTGACACACTGATGCCAAGTTCTACAAAACTTGAAATGAGTATTGTGTAAAGAATGTTGCCAGCATAAGCTTTTGCGAACAAGTTCTTATCTTCAATCCTATCATTGGCCTCAACAGTGTGACCAAATTCCAGCCAAGCTTTGAAGCTAAAATATCAAACAAGCTAGGTTTGTGCAACATAAAGCTAAATTACACAATAAAAAGCCAAAAAAAAAGGCTAAACCTTTGAAATGCTTTCTTATGATTATAGGATTTCCACCAAAAATAAGTAAGGCATGATTGGCATGACCATATTATGAGAACACAAGCCTAAAAAATGCCTTACTTTCAATGCTTATTTTTTTTAGTAGTAAAAAAAAGGTTTTTGGTAGTAAAAGTTTTAGCAGGTTTTTGGTAGTAAATGTTTTGGCAGGTTTTTGGTAGTAAAAGTTTTGGCAGGGATGAGATGTGGTATCATGGTTAGCCCAGTATTCTATAGTGAGAGAGGTCCCAGGTTCAATTCTCCTCCCAACCTTTATGACTATTAGAAATTTGTGGATGATGTGATGCCTAGCTTTGCTTGCTGGGCAAGGCTCAAGCCTCATAGCCAACGCCCCAAAAAACGCTTTTTACAATTTGGCTTCATGTTATTTCGTCTATGGCCTTAATTTTTTACCAATTGCAAATTTAAAGCCTTTTCAGTTTCTAAACTTTCCAACAATAGTGTAAAGCAAAGCTGATTTCATTTCTTTTGCCTCTGCTCCTGCAAGACCACAAGTGATGCCTCTCATGGGCTTCATGGCCAATCAATCCCAGAAATTTAAATGAATAAGTATTGATTAGAATTGTTGTTTGCATCATATGATGTGGTCATGTGTTGTTTGATCATTGCATTTTGATTGGAAATCTAAAGAATTCTTCAGATTTCCAGAGAATGTCTTGATCATATAAAAGTGTCGTCTTAAGTTCAATGAGCAAAGTTTTATTGCATTTCAGTGAAAATTCAAAATGTTGACAAATTTAAATTGCAGGGAAAGGCTAGAAAAGGCTAGAAATTGCAAATTGCAAACTAAAAAATCTGTTGAAAAGACTGGAATGATTTTTGAAGCTAAATTTCATCTAAAATCTTGAAAAAGGCTCAGTTTAGCTTTTTAAAGCTACATGTAGTCATCCTGGGTCAAAAACAATCCCTAGATTCAGAACATGTAAACAGTGAATTATCTATTTAGGACAAGAAAATGTTACATTATGACAATAGGTCATATGTTTTGGTTGTATTGGTCTTGGAATGCTTGCTAGTTTACTTGAAGGTATGCTACAAAGTCTACTTGAGAGTAAACTTTTCATTAACTTTATAAACACAGCTCCTTTGAAGATTTCTGCAACCCAACCAAATCGCATTCAGTGATTTCATACACTAATTCAATTTGAACTTGTGGCACTCTGATAGTTTGTTGGGTGCAATTTTGACAAATCGTGCCAAACGCAATATGAATCGTCCAGTTCAAGTAAATGGTGTGAGCATATGTTTTGATGGCAACTCTAGAAAGTGTACTTGTTAGTACACTTCGTAGTTCAATTGGCTGGTTTTGTTGAGACAGCTGCCATTTTGGAAAGTAAGTCTCTCATTCCAACCTAGAAGTGCGTCTACATCTATGATCGTAAATTCATCCTCTCGAAACACGAATTGCCCGCTGATTCAGCTCTTCCACATTTCTCCTTCTTTATTTCATATTACTCCATTCAACTCAAAACATTGATTGATCTCACAGCCGCATGCAAATTTTGGCAGCTATTTTAAGGAAACACTGGAAGGAAGTTCGCTTGCAGTTCGATTGATCAGCGTTGAAGTATTCAAATGGGAGTGCTTCCACAACGTTGGAATGCTCCTCTCTAGGCGTGCTTCTCGGAGAACCTCTCATCAATTAAACCTGATGCTAAGCCCAAATAGCGACCCAGCTTGCTAGAAGTTTACTCGAAGTCAATGGAACTAGCACATGTTTGTGCATGCTAAACATATGACTAGCGTTGGATTGTTGAGGTATCTACTTGTTGCACCTTGGCACCAGTGGTACACTTCTCTTTTTCATGAGTTGCTTGGTGTACTTCTGATTCAAGAAAGCTTATGCTATCAACAAAATGGCTGAACCTGCCTTGAAGTTGCCTTGAAGTCAACTTTGCTAGCACACCTTGTAATACACAAAACATCTGACCTACTGTCTTCTCAAAAGTAAAGCAAAAAAACATGACTGAGACTCATTATTGTAGTCAAAAGCGAGCAATAGGACTTCAATTTTCCAGATTTAGACAATTTGGTAAACATGCCAAGTCATAGATATTTTCTAGAATTTCATATAGAATTCACTCTGGAGACGTTCTTGGCTGAACATTGAAAACACCCGTAAAAGCATAAGGTTGTCAATCAATTTTTGTGAGCTTGTGTCAATAAAATATGAGGCCATATGAAATCTTCTCAATTATGAATCAGGAACACTATTGCAGAAATTATTCAACAACATTGAAAGCATAAACATTGTATATGAATCAATAATAATCAATAGCGTAGTTCTTGATACAATTTGATAATGTTGCAGTTAAAACGAAATTTACATGTCCTGAGATGTTTGAAACCAACCCAGGCACGATCCATGCGGACAAAAACACACTAAAGATATATGCAAACTGAAAAGGACAGTACTGCAAAGAGACGCGTTGTGATGCCAAATGAACATTTGCATAAATCATTAGTATTCCTACATATTTCATTTCTATTTCAGAAGCAAGTAGCAGCACATGCTAAACATCACCGAGAAAACCTTGGAAATCAGTTTTCCATAAAATTGACTAGTCGTCAAGACCCTTAAAACATTGTGGAAAGGTCAAAGTTGACTTCCTCAAGAAATATTTTGTAAGGGTTGGTGGTAGATTTAAATGTCTTAGAGGTGGTTTTGCCCGCAAATTTCAACAGTATTTTCTTTTTGTATGAGTTCATATTTTTTGTAATGCTATCAAATGTTGTCATTAGCTCCGACAACACAGCTACAATACGTGGTAGCTTCGTCTGGGTGAGGGATTAAGGAACTTTTTTTGTTCGCTTCCATGTGAACAACAGGGTTTAATGATGATTTACTTTTTAAATCAAAGCTCATGCGGAGTTTGCAAACAGCATTTGCGCTATTTCAAAAATATATCGACTCTGATTTATGATGTGATCGAAGTGGGGCTTGGACGATCAAGGGTCTTGGCTTGAAGAGTCTTGGAAGGGCTCAAGACTGGCTTGGTTTGAGCCCAGCTCAACTGAGATCATAAATTGTTGACCCAATACGAGAGAAAGGACAATTGGCCCGACAGAAAAAATGCAGCCATACACCAACCAAGTTCCCGGGAAATGCACCTTTTCATTCTAAAAGTTATTGTAAAAGCATTCGGTACATGATCTAACTTGATCATTTTTAAAATTCGTTCCACCTCTCGTTAGAAAGCCTCTCTCTTTTCCAGTTGCCATCAAAGGATACATTAGCTTGACAGCACTTTCAAATTCAGTAGGATGTTCCTATGACTCTCCAAAAGTCCGCGCATGTATGGTTCTGACGACAAAGACTAGAGATTTGGAAGAGGAAAATTGAGTTTTGAAGTTCTGTTTCTTCTTGTTAAAGTTCTTGTGGCAGTCGGTGAGAATCAGTTCAGCTTCAGTTTCTTTTGTCAATGGACCCAAGGTTCTAACCTCAGTTATCTAATGCGCTAGGGCTGTTTGTGGAAACGCATTTGGAATATTCAAATGAACTCGACGCACGCTAATCTACGAGTTTTAGCAAGTCATTCTGACAGCCTTTCAGATCGACGAAACTTTACAGATACTTTGAGTAGAATACTTCCCAGACCAATTGTTGTTGAAGCTGGAGCTATCAATAATAAGTTCTCGAACTGGCGTATCGACCAAATTGTTCCAATTGCTTTGAGCACGCCAAGTAAGTTGATCCAAGTGTTAGAAAAAGCTAATGAAACGAGCTCCAACTTTTTGTCGCGAACAAGCGAACGAACAAACAAACAGTGCAACGGCCAAAACGCATTTTTCAACAACAGATGCACTCCTTCAACCAAGATGCACAAACGTCAAGAAGCTTGGGACGAAATCCCGTTTAATCTCTTTTTCATGGACCAATCCGGGTTGCATTTTATACTGTTTCCAGCCGATTTGGGGTACAGATCAGTTCAAGTTATGCTCCAATTAAAAGCAACTGCATGATCATCCGCCTCCAAACTAAGGAATGGCAAAAGTACATTTTTTTCTGATTTGGAGCAGTTCGTACTACTTCATTACACAAACTGTGGGTCGACTCTTCGTCATTTGGTATTAAAAAAGCTAGTCCCAAGCGGGCAAGGCAGGCTCAAGGCGGAACTGTTGCATTTGAATGAGGAATGCAATGAAACTGATACCGAGAATTTTCTCCAAGTGGTGGGGAGATGCAATAAGTGAGTCACTCACTTTGGAAAGCGCACGAGCACTTGCAATAAAACTAGAAAGAAGAAGAAGAAGAAAAAAATAATACCTCCATTAGCGGAACGATCGTCTTTTGGGTACCAAGCAAGAAAAGGATTGCAACAGCTTCCGAACCTTCATGCAACTATTGGAGACGAGAAAAGAGTTGAAAATTGGACATTCTCGGGGTTGGGACTGTCACTCTTCATTGTCAAGAAAATGTTCAGTCGCCAAGTGGACATTTGCTGTTCTTTTCCACTTCTCCACTTGGAAAAAAATGGAAGCAAAACCAATGTAAAACATGGGACATGTTCCGAAAGCTCTTGCTTTCAAAGCTCGTCTTTGTTCTGTTTCCAACTTGAAATGAAATGCCAATTTTAACCCAAAGACTCTTTTCCTGCTATTTGTGAAAGCAATGGATGTAGACTTGGCCAGCTCCAAGAATGTTGGAAGTGTTGGAAAGCTAGTGCATGGAACAAGCAATCCCCAAACCTTGTCAAAGATGTGCATTTCACCAGAGATATGCGATTTGCATTGGCACAGTTCTGCCTGTTTGAAGCTAAACAAGATCAATGCCGAAAACTTGGCAGCTGACAAGTTCACCAACATCAAGCCTTCTGACATAATAAGACCGTTAGTCTCGAATGACCTGAGCTCATCATAATCGCTTCATGTGAATTATATAATGGGCACATGCTCATTTGCAAAGTGAACTCGTCTTACGGATGGGCGGCTTTTGGGGTTGTTATGTTGAACACCTACGCGTAGCAACCCGAAATTACATCGATCGACAAGCCCAATAATTTACATACGTAATGGCCCAACTTCGACTCAACACTATGCCCAATGCACAATAGGTTGATATCCACCGATCACCGTTCCTTCCAACACTTGCAAGTCCAGTCTATTTTCACCTCACAATACCTCGAGTCCGTTGCACTCGGCAGCCTTTGCTTGATCCTCCCATAGTGATTGACTGCCTTTGCTTCGCCGTAATTGGGGGTCCTCGTTGAGTGAGTGAATGTAGTGCACTTACTAAAATACCTTCACATCGGTCACTGCGATCCGCCAGGAAGTGACAGACGAGCAAATTACCTTGGGTGGAAGATACATAAGCAAACAGCGTTGTTTGGGAGTAACTTTTTAGTGGCCAAGACAAACACACAGAGAATGGGTCCAAATCGATCAAATGTGTCATTCAAAGAGCTTTTGGGATTTTGACGTGCCTTTGATGTTTCTTGAAGGGGGACGAAAAAACTGCTCTCGACTGAATTTGAGACACACGCGCTCAAAAGGAGTAAACTTTTTATTTCGAGTTCTTTTTCTGCAAAACTTCTTCATCACAATCCAAATAACTAAAAAGTGCCCTGAAAGATAAAGGTTCAAGGCAATTTTCGAAATAAAGGGTTTTTAGGGGAAGAAATTGTCGTTTTAGTGACAAGTTAATCCCAAGGGATTACAGGAGTCAAAACTTCGCCAATGATTTTTTTCGAGTTCTAGCTCACTTGCTAGAAAATGAGAATTTCACATTCTTATTCTGAACTTTGGTATTCTAATACGTATGTCTCGATATTCTTGTCACTCGTACATAATTTCTAAAAAATGTAGGTTACAAAAACCTACGCCAGTAATCTCCTAGGTTGTAAAGTTGATTTTTGAAGTGGTAGTTACTTACACTTTCATGAGTTATTTTTAAGGGAACCTCTAAAAACAGTCTCAGATGTTTGGAGATGGTCCAAACAAACAGTTGTGCAACTCAAAATAACACGGTCCAGAAAGGAAATCAATCAAATCATATTCGGTCTACAGTAGTTCAAAGCCACTATTTCCAATTCGAAGAGCCATAATGCCGTCACAAGGAAAAGAGGAAATAGTGAAGAAAGATGTCATGACGAAAAAGATCCTTGAGATTGTTCTAAGTCTGTCATTCTAATTGATCACCTTTCACGTTTGACTCATCGTGATTAGATATGAACGTACGGCAGAAAAGCTATAATTTTGTACGTAAAGGATGAACGATTGAAACCCGCAGTTTCCTACAAAGAGCATTAAGTTTGGTTCTCTTCCTGAACTGCCTTGAGGAGACCTTTTGCCGTCATTTTCACTCATGGATTCTCACTCATGGTAGTTATATATGTAGTTTTAGTGCTCTGCTCACGGAAAGAGAGCTATCTTCAGAACTTAGTGATGTGAGTCTTACAAAATCTATAGTGTCACCGTTTGTACCATGATGTTATGTCTGTGGAATATATCTGGGACAAAGACTGTCTTACACTTTCATTCTTTCAAATTGTTCACTTGACATTCATTCAATTTGCCATTACACAAAAAGGCCAATTTGCTAACACCTTGCTGAAAGAAACTTTTGATCATACCAATAACCAAAGTTGCGAATATTTCCAATGAGTCCAAAATGAGTTTTATGGGCAATTGAATAAATAAAAGTTATAATACATAGTAAAAATCAATGATGATAAATGGAAATGATAATTCAGTTGATTTAATACCAATTTATTAAATAAAACTGATTGGATTTATTTTAAAAAAAGCCAGGTGTGATGGACATCCTTGAGTGTCACCTCTAACTTAGCCTAATTGAATCTGCACACAAGGCTTTCTCGTTCGTGTGAAGAAGCTTTATGGCCAAATCCTTCAAAATTTACAATTCTGATATCAGAAGTTCGCATTTAAAGTGCTTCCCCGAAGGGCCATCATTTGTTTGACAATGACAAAATATCAACAAATTATCACCTGACCAACCTAACACGTCAGTCGTTATAATGGGAAGTTTGTACAGGGTTTGCCATTTAAAACCGGGAAGGAAAAATTGTAAATTTCGGAGAATCAATGGGCTTTGAATCAAATTTTATTGTTTACAAATAGTTTTGACTTCATCTTCTTTCAGCATCAACTTTTGCTTTTAAACAATTTCTCTAAGGGAGCCCTATTTTTTGACAGGGCCTTGAATTTAAACAGCAATATTTTTTTCCTTACAAGTCCAAGGAATTGGGCTTTGAGAAGAAAGTAAGAAGCTTAATCTTAAAATTGACATGAAAGAAATAATTCAAAACACAAAAGTTTATTTTCAGGGAATCGCATTCGTTGTAGCGTTAATAAAAAATACGCAACCCAACATGAAAAGTTTCACATGATAGTAAAAGAGCTATTTGCAACAAAGACTTTTTGATTCAGAGCCTTGATTGTCCGGAATTTGTTATTTTCCTTGCTCGGTTTTAAGTGGAGAACCCTGTACTTATCTTGGATCGTGCCGACCCAAAGCGATTCTTGTTTAGAGGTTTGAGGCCAAAACTCAAAAATGTCTTAGACTATGTTTATGAACAACATCTTCGAGGGCTGTTCGAATGCTTTTAAAATGCCCGTGTTTTGTGGATTTCAATTTAATGGCCTGAAGAGTAAAGACTGCCCAAGGGAAGAGTATCATTCTCTCTTGATTGGAAAATTGGAGGACGAAAATTAAAATTCCTATCAGCTCAATAAGGTTGTTTGTTGATGGGGGTCAATGGAGGATTGAAAACAGATTTAAAAGTCAGCGTAGCTTAACTTTTGGGGTCAGAGAGCGCATCAAAACCTGACTTGCAAAAATCAATTTAGAGCTGATTTGCAATGCTTCACAATCCTCTGTTGATCCCACCACTGCGATAGAGTAAAACAAGGTAGTCAACTTGATTCTTGTAATTTCAAAGGATTGGGGTTCTTTATGAAACTGAACTAAAACTTGTTTGAACCTTTGAACAGATAACCAATAAATAAAGCAACCTAGTGCCGTTCAGCCAATTCCTTCATGTCAATGGAATGATCGTGATAGGGTCAGAATTCAAGGTTGAGGAGTTTGACGTTGCTTACGAAGACCATAATACTCGGACAACATATGTTCCAATCAATTGAAGAAGGTGTTCAAAGAAAGTATATCGTTTTATCGATAAATCTTCCTTCGTCTCCTTTTCCAAAGCCTTTCATTGACAGCGTAAAGTAAAGCAAGGTACATTAGAACCGGATTTGATGAAAGTTATTGAATGGCAAGGTACCACGTCAGTCACAGACCTGTGACTGCTTCCTCTCTCATATCTCCCTGTTCAACACTTTTTGGGTAGGTAGCAACTGGAGGAAGAAGGGTGTCAAGAGCCCACTTGTCAAAAGTTCATGTTAGTTGGGGACTGAGCCTATGTAGTAACTGGAAACCCAAACTTTAAAGCTCAAGCTCTCAACATGAAGAAATAAGTCGGAGTTGGTTGGATGGACTTTACTGGATTACAAACCTCTAAGTTCCTTGAACCGA
Source organism: Tigriopus japonicus (assembly GCA_010645155.1). NCBI lineage: Eukaryota > Metazoa > Arthropoda > Copepoda > Harpacticoida > Harpacticidae > Tigriopus > Tigriopus japonicus. The sequence continues at coordinate 259,338 of CM021314.1, forward strand.
GAGATTTGGGTTGTTTTAGTTCCACGTGTTGACGAAAAACACTAAGATTAGCCAGCGTTCTTCGGCGAGCATTAAGTCTTAGTGAAGAGATCGATAATTCCGGTTATTTGTTGCTTTCCAGTGAAAGCATTGGGAGTTCACAAACCCTTGAAAACCCCTTCAAAAGATATTTCCTCGCCTTCATTGTATAAATGACGCAGAACACAATCTGATGAGAAAAGCTCGTAGATTCAATAAGTTCCCTCTGCTAAGCCCAAATTTCCGCTTTAGATATATACAAACGAGGATTGCGCGCATCCTTCGAGCAGGAGATGGAAGATTACCATTATCTCACGCCTTTTCTCCCGTCTCCAACTCGAAATTCATTGTGTTCTATCGGCAAAAGAACTTCCCATCAGCATCTAGAACTCTGTCAACCTTGGCGTTAAGACGCGTTCCGAAAGATTACTTGCTTCTTGGTCCATAAACCGATATTTCCTCAGAATGTCCAAGATGCAAGATCACTGGAGTCACTGAAGAGCTATTTTCCGGGATTAGAATGTCCACGTAGGGCTTTACTCCTGATTTCCACGTTATTAACGTACAGTCTCATTTTTATTTTTAAAAAGACTTCCCAATTTCCAAAGAGTTAGTTGTGACCCAAAAAGTTACTTGTGTACCAGAAAAGGATCCTTTTTTCAGTATCGTTCTTGGTTCAACCAAGTTCTTGGTTGAGCTGAAGAGGAAATTAATGAGGATTGATTAAAAGATGAGGGGAGAGTTTAAAGAAAATATTAAGTTCTGGGGTTCTCCAAGGGTTTCAATCCTGTCTGTGTTTTTTTTCAATTTGCCTCAAAAGATGGCGCTGTTTTTTTCGTGTTTGACGATAGTATTGGTTAAGAATTTGGGATTCATTTTGGGTAAGCCCTCTTGAGCATTGGTCATACATTTATTTTCCTCAATTTTGCCTGAAATATTTTTTTCTGACTCAAATATTTGAAAAAATATTTATTTTTTATTTGAAAGAGCCAAAATATAAAAAACCGCAGAAAAATGGAGAATTTTTTAAAAATATTTTACATCTTAAAAAATTTATTTACGGGTCCTAATCATTACCTTTCTTTACAGAGAATCCCATTCCTTGTAGCGGTAATAAAAAATCCGCAACCCACCCAAAAAAATCATTCACAAAAAAAGCTTGTGACGAAATTCGTCACAACTTTTGAAGTCCTTGATATGTTAAATCTGAGAGTTTGGGAGCTTGGTAACACGTCAAAAGGTGCTTTGGCGTTTGTAAAGACTAATTTCGTGAAAAAATGATCGTATAAATGCCAACAATCAACAAATGTTGAACGTTGTTAATAACAAAGATTAATGTTATAGCTTGCCGCCACTTTTCAACAGAATGGGGGAGATTCTTCTTCCACCCACAATAGAGTGGTGGCATTTACTTCATGTTTGCATTAAAACTGGGACGAACCAACTCCACCCGTGTTTGGGGAATTTATTCATAATGCACGTCAAAGACAATGTTAGATGTATAGTCTTGCTCTCACTCGTTCTAGTCATGCTCACGTTCTAGTCATTTGTATCCATATATAAACGTGCATGTTCTAGTCAATAAAGAAGTCAAACTACTTTAGTTTCGTCCATGACTTGACAGACGCCACCTTCCACTATAGGGAAGGTGGCGCTATTACTATGGTTTATGGTTTATTACTACGCTATTACTATGGCGCTTCCACTATATTTCCACTATAGGGGCATAAAATAGGCCACGTTTGAGTGGAATGTTGCCATCTTCCCCCAACACTTTATTCCGTTCAAGGGAGCAAAATTGAAAAGCACCTTTTTTGTTTGACTACGACCATACAGAGCTGAACAGTACTAATTTTCTATTGGGTTGCGGGTTTTTTTTATTACCGTAACAAGGAATGAGATTCCTTGTAAAAAAAGTCTAACATTACTGCATTTTACTACAATTAACATTTATATGATATTTGGTTTCCAAACGAGTTACTGTTGGCAGATCTGGACAACCCTTGAATAGTGGGTTGATCAGGAATAGTATTTAAAAACTTGTCCAATCCTGCCTTAAATGCTGTTAGAGGATCACCGCCTACATGTTCCCGACGAAGACTTATGGGCAAAAGATTGAACAATGAAGGAGCCCGATAAAGAAGAGAGGAGGACTTCATTGTTCGAACTAGCCTTGATTCCTTAGGATTTGGAGGTGCTCTCAGAGCACATGTAAAACCTCTACGATCGCTACAACTGATCTCAAATCCGGGGTTAGTACAGAGCCCATGAACGCTCTCGAAAACATACAGGATCAGATACCTTTCATACCTTCTCTGAGTACTATTCTTATGGAGTCTCTCCCAATACGAGAGCTCTCTCGTTCCTGTGATGCTCCTAATGAAACATCTTTGGATCTGCTCAATCTTTTGCAAATCTCCCGAATTCATAGGAACCCAAGTAACACTATCTCTGGACTTGAAAATGCGATAGATAAAGCCGCACGTTTGAAATGTCTTCTCCACTTTCAATTGGATATGCTCATCGAACTTTCCATCATCTTGGATGACAACTCCTAAACCCTTCATGCACAATACCTGCTCAATATCACAACCTCCATCGCCTTTAAATGGAACATCTAATTTTGACACGCAATACGCCATTGTGCAGAATTTCATCCCGTTTAAAGCCATGTTACTCTTCGCAACCCAAGAGTAGACTTTCTCCAAGTCCTCAACTAAACATTTTGAGTCCTGACCATTCTTTCCACAAACTAATTTTGTATCATCAGCATGTGAAGAAATACTGGCTTTTGTTCTAAACTTCTGGTGAGGAGCAATAAAGAGAATAAACAGGAGCGGACCTAAAATTGAACCTTGTGGAATACGGTTCCACAAAAGTTACATACTTTTATTAGTGACATACGTACAAAATGATCCTTCAACCTTGACTATTTGCTTCCTATCACTCATGAAACTATCAATCCAATTCAGGACCTTACCCTGAAACCCAAACTCTTTGAGTTGATCGAGCATATAAAAAAAAATCTACCTTATCAAGGGCCTTGGCAAAGTCAAGATAGACTGCATCAACAGACTCGTGACTTTCAAGCCCGTCAATAATCTGGTCCAAATGGTCAACCAGTTGGGTGACTACTAAAATGGGCTCGAAACCCATGTTGTCCAGGGGGAATGATATCATGAGCTTCCAAATTGTCGACAAGCTTGGACTTCATGATCTTCTCAAAGACCTTTGCAATTTAACAATAATCAGTTATTGCAATGCATAAAAGGTTTAAGGCGATTAAAGGAAAAATCATTTTGTATACTTTTATCAAATGGAACAAGCTAAATGAGAAGGGTTTCATTTTGTCTTGAAATATATCTATCGTCTGGAGGGCAATAAGGGCAAGAATTTGTAAAATTTTAAACATTAGGGCAAACGAAGAGGATTGTTTGAAGTATTTTTTTTTTGGAATGAACTATAGATTTTGTACTTGATATTCTCCCCAAGTATCATCAGCTTTGTCACAATGCAAAATCTTTCATAGGGGATTGCTATATTGCTATCTAAGTGTTTACATCGATTTTGACCGTGATTTGTATGGAAATGTTGAAATTTATCCATGTTAAAAAAAGCTAAGCGGATATCCTACACAAAAAATCTCAAGAAAAGAAAACCACAGGATGAGTCCCCGGGTTTTCTCTGAATCTAATATGATGTCCATGTTATTTGTTGGGTTCCGCACTGTGAGCATATCATGTATCCATTTTCTAATTTAATCAAATGTATGAATCAATTGTCATTCGTCCATAGTCTGTAAACCTTAGTACAAACGAAGTACGATAGAGAGTTCTATTGCTCAAAATTTCCCATCCATTGACGATTGCAGGTTAAAAGATCACAAACAAAACAGTCACAAGTGAAAAGGTCACAATAAAAAGGTCACGAGGAAAACAGGTCACAAGGTAAAAAGATACCTTTTCCCCGAGTACTTGTAGATTTTACTCGAAATATCTTTGAAGCCCTCGGGCATATCTAGAAAGAAGGGTGTAATTACGACTCTAGAGGGGCAAGGACACCCTCCGCGGTCCAACGGATCCAAGGCGGGTTTGGGCCATTGTTCAAAAATCTGTTGGGAGTTACATCATGTCGGCTAACCTTATCAGACCTTATGAGGCCTTGACATAATAGTGTTCCAATCGATTTATCTTGGGTCCCATCCGACAATATTCAACTATAGAACATACCAGGGCGCTTGCGGTCATCCCCTTGGCTACCTCTGGAGTTGCGCGGGTCTGTGATCTTTTTACCTCAGGACCTTTTCATCGTGACCGTTTTACCTCGTGACCGTTTTACCTTGAGCCCTTTTTCTTCTGACCTTTTTACCGTGAATCCATACATCGTTTATTAATCCCTAAATAGCATGTAAACTTTAACCAGGCTGATTTGGCAGTTGGCACTCTTTTCTTTGACAATCCCTCTAGTATTTAATAGATCTCAATGATTGCACCTTGTAGTCTAGAAAGTGTAGAGAAAAGAACGCAATCCCATTGACTTGCACAAGGTTGCTTCAAGTGAGCGTTTTAAATCATTCCGCTAACGGCAAAACAAGGCCGTTGGCTATGCTGAGTTGCTCGGCCCATTTTGGCGAATCCAAGTGTTTTCCCATTAAGGAGTCCGTTTGATGATTTTAGGTCCCTGAAAACGACCGATATTTCACGTAAAAATACCTGGGCTGGAAGTGGGCCAATAATACACAAAATTCATTTTTAGGATGATCAAATAAAAAGCAGTTAAGCAAGCCTTGTGCTTTTGAAAAAATTAGGACTTGTTCTAATTATCCAATTATAATTATTATATAATTTAATTAATTAATTATTATATGTTTCCCATACAGGGAAATGAACTAGTTTCTGATGTTTCTTTCTAGCAATATATGATTTTGTTCGTCTCATTTGCTAGCAAATAACATGAGCATATTATCAACCAGGTGGAAGCAGAGGGATCAACACGTAAAATATAGATGATTTCCAAAGACCCAGAATCATTGAATGGACACTTACTCAAATGGGAAAACGCTTGGATTCGCCAAAATGGGCTGAGCAACTTAGGACAGCCAACGGCCCTGTTTTACCCCTACCGGTATGGTTTAAAACGCTCATTTGAAGCAACCTTTTACTTGTCTAATAGGACATGTGTAAGGTTGCTTCAAGTGAGCGTTTTAAATCATTCCGCGGGCGGCAAAACAGGGCCGTTGGCTGTGCTGTGCTGCTCAGCCCATTTTGGCGAATCCAAGTTTTTCCCATTTTAACGTGCATTTGATGATTCTAGGTCCCTGGAAACGATCTAAATTTTACGTTTTGATCCCTCTGCTTTCACTTCGTTGAAAATATGCCCAATTTGTTTGCTAGAAAATGATACAGAAAAGATTAGATCTTAAAAGAAAGAAGCGTTAAAAAATAATGCATTTCTCTGTATGTTAAGTACTTTGAAATATTTAAAGGATTCTTTGGAACCCACTGAATAAATCAGCATCTTTATATTAGTGTTTGGATCAATGTTAAGTCCTATTTTTGCAATAGCACAAGGCTTGCTTACTTGCTTTTATATCAATCACCCTAATAATATTTTTTGCATATTATTGACCCAATTCCAGCCAAGGTATCCTTAAGTGAAATACCGATCGTTTCCAAGGACCTAGAATCATCAAATGCTCGTCAAAATGGGAAAAACTTGGATTCGCCAAAATGGGCTGAGCAGCACAGCACAGCCAACGGCCCTGTTTTGCCGCCCGCGGAATGATTTAAAACGCTCACTTGGAGCAACCTTGTGCATGTCTAATTGTGGCCCAGGCTGACAAAAATGTCTTTTTGACCATCCCTCAAATGCCTCCAGGAGATTCCCTATTGAGAGCATCCTCTTTGATTTGGGAAGCAATAAAATCATAGGCAGCCAAATCTGACAAATTTGGTGGAAATTGGTAGTTTTTTTTATCCCTGTTTGCATCATCAAGTGCTCAGTTTCCTTTCCCATGTACAGGAATCATTCATTTTTCATAGCAGCGTAGTGGTTTGAGTAAAACCTATTGTTAGCGCTGGTAAATTGAATTTTGAAAGTAAAATTTAATTAATGGTACAATTAAAGACTTTTTGTATTTTGTAACTAAATACTTATTTTTTTCTTTTTTTCAAATTTCTGTAACTTTTATCAGTATAAATTTTTGAAGAAGGTCTAGGAACTTTTGGTATTCCTTACGCATGTTTACTCAATCAAGAACCTTAAGAAGTCGGCATTTCAAGACACTAGAGTGAAGTCAATTTCGTTTGTCTGAAAAAATACCGTAGGAGTAGTGTAATGGTTAGCTAAGTTTCCTTACACGAGTCCTCGGCGAGATTCACCTCCCGGTTTTGTTAACCCATTTCCCAATTCTCACTGGAACAAACCCAATTAAAAGGGAAATGTTCGGTTTTCTCTTGACCGTTCATGTAAAAGTGGCGTTTACCTCTTGACCATGGGAATCACGTGACCCTAAAGTTCCATTTCCTAAACCGGCTTTTGTCCACATCTGAGTTACCCAATGAATCGTTCGAAATTGGAGAGAGCAAACGAGCTTTGTCTGAGGAAACTGAGGAAGTACTTGATTATATCAATTTCAATTGTGTCTCTAGGACAACGGTCTTGGAGAAGTGAAATATCTCTCAAGGATTGTTATCAATAAATGGAACTATAAAAGCATAGGGACCTAACGGCAATGCCGCAACTTCTCTCAGTCTCTTTCTCACGACGCCAGATGTGCTTCAAACATCGCTCAAGACGTTCAACTTTTTGCCAACCTGCTCAACTTAATGGAGGCTAAAACAAAGTTTTCCAAAGATGGAGTGGGTAAATTTCACATTTAACAAAATGAGTAATGGATTAAACGTTGACAAGAAAAAGAATAATACGCCAAAAAATGGCTAAGATGCGTTCCACACTCATACCACGACAAAGTCATAGGTTAAACAGATCTTTGAAATGTCTAATTCTAGATAAGGGGTCCTTAACTACTAGACTACGCCCCAAATGTAGGCCTTGGCTCATATCAACTCGTAGTTTGCAGATCTCGGCCTCAAAGCCCGTTGCTGACCCTCGAACAGCTTGCATACTGCATGCAATCAATAGTAGTTCTACAAACAGTTATTCGGAAAGCCACTCGTGCAGGAGCACGATCTCTAAATTTGCTTTTATAGCCATATTGCCAACCCAATCTTCAGCGATGTCCCAAATTGGCAATCAATACGAATTGACTGCTTTGGACCTCCATCTGTGTTCGTTCAGGGTAAATACTGCAAAAACAAGAATGCCTATCAGCCTTGAAAATGAACGGAAAGAAAATCATCAACGCAGTGGAAGATGCCCAAGCACAGGAATAATTTCAGGGATACGACTTGTTCTTGTTAGAACAATGAGTATTGTGCAAAACAATCAATTGACTATAATAACCTCTCGTTCAAGTTACAATGACAGCATTTTGGTTTGCTCCAATTGATCAACAGAAGAGAGGGACCAAACAAATGGAAGTACTCATGGATGGTTTTCCAGATGGTTTACTCTTAACCAAACTATCATGCAACCTTTGTGAAACCTTGCACCTGTTTTCTCAAGAATTTTGCTTCCTTTTTGCTCACATCATGTTTCATTCATTATATGTACCTTCAATCAATTTTGAAAGTTCGACCTTGACAAGTAAACTTTACCTTAATTTACTTTCTACCCATATTCCTAGAAAATACAGTAGGAAAGTGACCGGAAAGTTTGGACTCATTCATATTTCTCGTCCCCTTGTCTTTGCCCGCATTGCCAAAGACCAAGTACAAAATAAAGATGAGCAATGTCTACAAGCACTTTTAAGGACACTTTTCTTCATCTTTTTTTGGTGCTAGGGTCGGAGGGTTGAGCCTTGCCCGGCCAGCGAAGCCAGCCATCACATCATCCGAAGTTTTTCCGATAGGCAATCTCATGTCCGGTATCAGAATGGTTCTCCGTCTGTGAGTGTGGATTAGCGTCTAAAAGTTTCCCTGAGAAAGGTCGGGGAAGAGAATCGAAACTGGACCTCTCTCACTATAGGAAACTGCGCTAACCACGACGCCACGTCTCCTCCCTGAGATCCTCATCAATGGAATAGGAAAATATTACCCGGTCATCACATATTCACGTATCTTAAAATTTAAATCTATTATCTTAAATTCAACTCTGCTCTTTGAGGACATGGCGGCATCCTCAAAGAAGGGCTCAAGAGAAAGGAGTATTATTATGATAAAGGGTGGAATGGCACAAAAATCCGTTGTTTAGCTAAGAACTTTGGATCATTTTTCATTTCTATGTCCAAAAACTTGTGGTCACAAGGTTAGAGCCGTCACAGCCTGAAAGTTCTATCCAAATCAGGTCATCCAAGAAGAGTGAAGGGAGTGGTAAATGATGATGCGGTGTCTCTTTATCTTGGATCAAAGAGACAAAGAAACGGAAAAATGGGTTCAAGATTGTCCAAAATACCCACTTCCACGACAAACAGTCACGGCTCATTTTAAGCCAAAATTTAGTGCCTGCTTCTACCATCTGAGAACTTAAGGAACCCCTCCTTAGCCAACGGTTGAAGGCGTTTGAATTAAATTCTTGGAAGATTTGGAATTAAAAAAGAAAAAAGCTATCATGGGCTGTGAATGATTGGAAAAGTGTACTTTGGTTGGATGAGAGTCTCTTCTACTAGTTCCAATCAAACTCATCAACCCTTTTGATTGAATTTAAGTTAGAATCTTAGCGGAGGTTCAGACTTTCCAATTGGCGAGAGCATTGGAAGAGTCATGGTTTGGAGAATGTTTGGCCCTTGAGGGCTTTCAGAGTTGCTCTTTGTCCCAGAAAACTTGTCGGCAAAAGTCCAAGATCAGCAGGCACATTTCTGGGAAGTTTGCACCTCCTGCCAAATCCAGGATTAGGATTGGAGCAGATATTTATCCCACTACTTCCAAAAGAATTTTTATGCAAGATCTTCCATCCATTTTGAGCACTGCAATATGGCTTGAAAATAAAATTTAACAATTTTGATAAAAAGAAAATGGGCTTTGCAACCAACTCCTCCAAAAATAATCTCAACAATACTTTGTGGGCAATACTCAAAATGAGAGTGTCTGTGCTCCATCCTGTTTCATCAATATTTCAACTGAAGAGGCAACCCAAAGTCTTGGTTTGAAATGTACAGTGTAGTTGAAGTTTGATCTAACCTTTTTCAATCAAAGTAAAGAAAGTCATTGAATTGAATCGGAGTTGCCCTAGATATAGAATAAAATTCTTTGCTCAAAGAATGTAAGAATGTTGGGTGGTGTTATTTTAATGGGCTCAACACTTGCCTGCCACACTGTATATTGCGGCGTAGAACAAAAATGTTCTGTAACATGAGATATATATTTTGTTTTAGGGTGATGTAATACTTGGGAATTGCTTGGAAAAAGAAGTGAAAAGACTGTGGATTATCCGCTAGATTAGGTCTTCGGAGAAAAACCTTGAAGACAGGTCTTGGCCTAGATTTTGTGTAAGTCGTTTTCAGTTCTTTGGTACCTCCATGGCGTAATTTTTCGGCAGACGATTTTTGAAGTTTTTTGAGCGGAGTATAATGCAGTAAGATCAATTTTAGGTTTGACGTAATAAAATGTCAAATTTAGCGTATTTTTTCTGCGATTTTCTTTTCATTCTTTTACCGGACGAGAAAACAATCTCCTCGATGTGACGCCAAACCTACTTGTGACCTTTTTCTTCTTGTAAGTACGTAAAGTTCATGTCTTTTTCCAGGATTCTATCCCATTGGGTATTCCTGAGTCACCTGCCAAGTTTCAAGACCCTCAGCCTTTCCAGACTCGATGTGCACTTACGTCCGGTCTTGAAGGTTAGTATATCTATAAACCGATTTCACCCTTGGACTGTTGCTTTTCAGCTTTTCACAACTTTGAGCCACTCAAAAACTCTACTCAACATCAATAATAGAGGAGAAGACGACGAAGAAGAAAAAGTCAATATTCCCTGAAAACGTGGTCTCCCTAGAGAGAGGTTTGATAGTCGTTGAAGGCCTTTTCAAAAAATGTGTAGACAACGAAGACGACAATGACGAGGACTGACAAATTGGCTTTTGTGAATGAGGGTGCAATTAGGAGAATTAATTGGTCTGTTTCTGGCAATGAGGAGGGATTTTCTGAAGTGACGCTTATCCTCCACTTTCTTTTCTTGTACAGACCTGGTTCGTCATTCGAGATGAGTGCAAAGTTGTCTTTTCCATCAGATCCTTGGTGAAAGAGGGAGAGAGTGAAAGGCTCACACCAACGCACTCCCATTTCCCGTTCCATTGACCATTTTTATCGAAAACGAGAAACGCTCACAGATTCGAGGAGATTTGCTCGTCTCCATTGCCACAAGGCTGTATTTCTAAATCGGCATTTTGGTCGATTCTGCTTCAAGTTTAGGTCGTTCTCAAATTCGAATGGACACTTTCACACATCCCTTCTGACATGATATTGACAGACTGGGAATAATTCGAAATTTCCTCGACGAAGTTCACCCCACTAACAGCATCTGGTCCATGGAAAAGGGGCTATGGATGAGATACGCTCTTTCAAACGCATTTTGCCTTAAACATGACGAATGTTAGCCCTAAAATTCCCAGCGAAAATACTCTTATGAAGCGAAGAAAAGGTAGAGGGGTTCTTCAAAATTGAGTAAAAACTCAAGGTTTCAAAGAGTAACATAGGGGGCGAACACATAGGGGGCGAACACATAAAGAAAAATTGAAAAAATCCAAAACATCAATTCTCATGGGAAGTCAAAAAACACGCATTTTCAAATCATGTTGATGTTCAATCGACCTTTTGGAGTTCCCTCAAGGATGGTCATTTTCTGAAGCAAAAATTGTTCTGTCTTCATAACTCCCTATGGGCTATGTTTACTATACTCGCTATGTAGTATTCACTTCAGCTGAAGTTTCAGTGCAGTTCAATTGAAACCTATTTTTGAAAGAAAGAAAAATAGAAAAATGTTTTTTCACTTGAGTAAACTACGCATGGATTGCAGTTGTGCTTCATTTTCATTACCAACCAGTTGGTAGTGTCCTGGTCTTAAATGAGGTTTTGATATGGAATCAAGCACAAGTTTCAACCAAGCAAGATATTATCACGTCGGTTATAAACCCACTGCTTGTTGCACTGAAATATAAATAAATCGTAATTTTTCCTCCGTTTTCACGAAAACGCGAGCACAGAATTCCGCCAAGAAAAGCGTTTTTATGGCATTTCAATGTTTTTGTTTTACCCCAAAAAAGTCCCATTGCTAGACTTTTTCTCACCAAACAAAGAAAAAACAAGCATCTAAGACTATTTAACTAAGAGTAGTGCCCCAAAATTGTCAAAGTTTATCTCCAGTTCTGCTTCATCACTTTTTTCTAATTTGTGACTCAGTCATCAAGGCAAAAAAACTCTTTACATATTATTTTTTTCAAAATTGACTTGTCTTTGTTAAGGACCCATATGAACTTTGAATCTCCTTGAAAGCAATGTCACATTTTAGTCGATTTAGATGCAGAAGTTGGCAAGTAAAAACTGCCGTGGTTTTATGAACCTATTTTAGGCTTATAGAATTAGTTTTCTCGCATCCAACTTGCAAATTGTTTTACCATAGTTTTTCGTGACAATTAAATTGGAATTAGAGACCAGAGGCTAGTTTTTTAAACGCAAAAGATCGATCTCAAGATCGTACTTTAGTACTAAAAGTCCTATCTTGAGATCGATCTTTGTGTCTTAAAAACTAGCCTCTGAATTGGTCAACACTTTGCCAAAAAATGTGCTTTTATAAATGATTTTTTTCATATAGCAAACCAAAAAAAAACACTTGTTTGCATTTGCACATTTTCGCTGAACTCTGTTCGCACATTTGCGATCTCATTAGCAAGGGCATCGAGGACGTGTGGAAAACTACCCACGTTCGCAATCAGTGAAACTAAGGATTTTCTTGCTCTCAAAGAAAAATCTTAGGAGGCCAATCTTTCAGCATATTCAATGACAGCATATTCTTTGGTATCCGATTTTCATTTGCCATTTACCTCTTCGAACTCTTTCTCAAAAAGTAAGAATCTGGACCACTCGTTCATAAGGGTCAAAAATTAAGGTACAACATCATTTGCTGTCCTGAACTGATTCGTACAGTGCGTGCCCCATGAGACAAACCCCTAAAGGATGATCTTTCAATCTACGTATACGTCCTCTTTCGTTAAGTGACATTGTTCAAAGATGACTGACTGGCAGGTGTTTGTTCCCTTTACATGGACGAAAGTTCAACTGCGGCAATTTCCTCTAGACAAGACAATAAAACTTAGGGTGTGGGTAAAAGTAGGAAGAACCTTGAGTACCAGGACCTTGGCAATCAAGTTCATTGTTGGACCGTTGATCGTGAAAAATAACTGCCTCATGGGAAGAAGTTGGGTGGGATGAAAGCAAACAAACAGACATGCTCTCTTGAAAGTGAAAAAGGTCGGGAACATTGCCTCACTGCCAGTTATGTGCCGTATTCACCATTTCGGTGTGTGGATGAATTCCCAACGGAACGTGGAACAAAAAACGACAAAGTCACGAACATATATTTGCGAGTTGGAAGTCTGACGAATGACGAGATTTAGCACATATCCAATATCCTAAGATATTATTTTGGAATTAAGAATAATGCCGGATTTTCTGGTCGTCTAATGGCACGAGGAAAAATACATCGCAACTCCATTCAGCACATCAACACTAGTTCTGCGGTCTTCAAGGCTTGCCGCAAATGACAATGTTTCTTTCACAGGGGCCATACTTCCAGACGACAATACGTTCCCATTAACCATTGAGTTTTCACACGCATTTGATACAAGTAAAACCATTTGGCAAGGGTCACAGGGTTGCTGTTTGAATAACTTCACACATCACTGCTGTGACCAAGAGGGTAACGGGGAATTGGTTCCAAGTGCTTCACCGAGATGGTCCGGTCCAAATCGCCCAAAGGAGGTGAGCACGATGGGTAGGAAGCGGAGATGGGCGATTGCCGAGGGCAGTGATCGTAGGATCCCCGTTTACGTTGGTCACTTGGAGTCAATGGGATCATGCTGGATTGATTCAAGTGGGTTAAACCCAGCTTTCGATCTCCATTGTCAGTTATGTTGGGTCCTCGACGGCGATTCAATTGACCATTGGAATCAGTCGATCGGATCCGAAACATGTCTACCAAAGTGTTGCGAAAGCTTCGTCCCATTAGACAATAGACAACAAAATTGATGCTCGAGTTGAATACCAAGAAGAAGTTGTTAAAGCTGGTCAATATCCAAACTGCTACTGGTGAGGGGAAATAGCCACGTTCCAAGCAATACTCATTGTGACGACCGCCTAAAATGGACGGATGGACTACAGCGTCTAATTGAATCACTAAACGAAACACGTGGCACACCAGAAACACGAGCACTATGCCAACCAAAAGTTTGGTAGACCGCTCACTGACGGAACTTCCTGAACCATGAGAGCGGTGGTGATGATTGTTCAACTGTTGGTGTTGGTGTTGTGGTTGTTGTTGGTGGTGGTTTTGAAGCACAGCCGATCTCCGCCTAGCTAGGGGTGTGGTGCTTCGTCCATGGCTGGGAGTCAAATTGTCACTCATTGGACCCGTACTGTAGTGGTCGCTGGGTGGAAACAACTGCTTGTCACTCGGACACAATCCAGATGGCTGTCGACTGACTGGAACATGTTTGGGTCTTTGACAACGAGGCGTAGGTTGGGAATCGATTTGACGGCGATTCGAACTATTCAGTGAGCAATGGGATTTGTCATGGAGTTTGCGGAACTTGTTTGACTTTCGAATCTTGGTGTAGATTCCATAGTTGAGAAGAATCAACCCCAAAAGGGGCAGGATGCCCATCACGACGATCTCATTCCAGTATCGACTGAAAACGATGTACCGCTCATCAGCCATGAGATCGGTCTGCTTGAAATTGTATTCACCCACCGCTTCTGAAGATCCATTCTCCACCGACGAGACCAATTCAAACTCAAGGAATCGTCCCGTGTTGACAGCCACAGAGATCAGCATCACGAGAGTCACGTAAAAGATCGGACTAGGCTTGTATTGCAACGGCCTACAAATGGCCAAGAACCTCTCAGTGGAAACGGCTACAACCATTAGGACACTGGCCGTTATTGCAATATTGCCCAAGGGCCAAAGGAAGTAAGGGAACAACAATTTGAACCAAACTGGTTCACTGGCCAGGACCGTGAAAGAGGACATCAAGGTAAAAAATGCGATTAGCACAATGTCTGTGACGGACATATACACCAAGAGTTGGTTGAACTTGGTATTCTTGCCTTTGCGGAGAACGGCCAGAGCCAACACGTTGCCCAAGATACCGAAGAGTCCCACAAAAAACAACAGGATGCCCTCAATCCAAAATTGCGCATTGTCGTAAAGGGGCCGATACACGGTGTAATTCTCGTAACAAGTGTACTGCTCTTGCTCTTCATAAACCAGACCACCCTCGTATGTCAAATGAGATTCTGCCCCAATTGGTAAACGATCGACCTCATTTTGGGGCCTTGATGAATCAGGACTTTGGTCTTGCTGTTCTTGTTGTTGTTGCTGATGATGAAGGTGTTCCAGAGGATCTTGTTCCTCTTCGTCACTTGAAGGTGAGGGCGAGAAAAACAACACTAGAGTCACAAGAATGCTGGGTAAGCTCAAGAGTATCCACAAAGCCAAAGCTTGCAGCTTGATCCTTAACCGCACTGGAACGCGTTCCACTTGGGGCATGATGAAGCTGATGGCTGACTGGCTACCTTTTCACGTCCCGATCTAATCCGATTCGGATCATTGTCATCCGTCTCGAGTCTTGGGTTTCTCGTCCAAATCTTAAGCTGTTCACTCTGTCTAACTCCCGAGAGCCACGAGTTGAACTGATCCAAGCCAGTTATTATCGTGTTGTTCCCTCGCCGCTTTATTACTTTCCAGAGAGAACATGTCGTTTCTCTCGTCGTTCGTTCCTTCGTTCGTTCGATCGTCCGTCCGTTCGCTCGTTCTTTGAGCTTCTTTCTCTGAGCTTTTCTTCTTCGCTGCCTCAACCACGCGCGTTCATCCTCGGAAAGAAGGGTGTGTATGCGTCGCCAGGCGACGAAAAACTTCTGCCGGTCCAAATGACCGCTCACCCACACTCAACAGCACTTTTTTCACGTATCATTTTAATCAAATGGCCCAAAACAGCCAGCCAGAGAAACCACTACTGCTACATGTTGATTTTCGTCTTCATTAAAATCCTTCCTTCTAGCTGAAATGAGGAAGTCCTGCTTACCGACGTCATGAAGGACCTACTAATTAAAACTCTCCACAAGGAAAATACGATTTACAGTAACTCTTGCTGCATTACGCCCCTCTTTCAAATAGCCCATATAAACGAGTCTCTTTCTGGGGAGACTGATACGCCGGTTAATGTTGCATTTACTGGTTGGTGCAAAGAGGACATACAACTCGACAAAATGGAGCGCCGAAGGAGCAAGAAGGAGGCAAAAGCTTCTAATTTTGGCAATAATGCTAATGACTAGCAAATGGATGTTTTTTTTAAATTTGCAGAGAAGAAAATTTACAAGGTCGGCGGCCCAAGTGAAGACCCCTTAAGACCGTCATAAGTCTTGCAGTTTTCGATAGATCTTTTTCAAATTTATCGTTTAAGAATTCCGAAATATCAAGAAATAGAAGTTGTTTTGTCCATATTCCTGTGGAGAGCCTTGGGCATAAATAAGATCAGGACATCGATAAACTGATTTGGACAGTTGACACACTTTGGTCCCTTCAGGGGCGGGGCAGAATTTTGGGTTGGAGTGGAGTGCTTGCTTGGTATCTCAACATGCCTCACTTTTAAAAATAGGCCAAAAAACAGAAGATTATGAGAAACTGTCTCAATCAGACCTGAAATGAACATTGGTTATTATTATGTACTAAAAACGCCAAATTCCACACATGGACCGCCGACCCTGTAGGGCAACAGTTCTTAAACCAGGGGCCCTGAAGGATTTTTTGAAAAATACCAAGAAGTGAAGTTTTCAAAAAAGTATTTTTACAAATGATTTTGAATTTTCTTTCAATTTATTCCATCTTAACAATGCTTCAAAACAATTCATTTTTTTACATAAATTGAAAGTGTCAAGTGTCAAGAGCAAATTCTTAGAAAGTCCATGCTCTAAGCTTGGCAGTGTTGGTTGTTTCATGTATCAGGGTCGAAATTTCCTTTATCAGCCGTTGAAAGTTGACAATTTTCATGAAAAGATTGCTTTTCTGAACTCATATTCTTAGATTAACATAGTAGCACCAACAAAATCCTTACGAGGCTCACTTGGTTTATTGGTTTGTTGGTTTAACCACCCAAATTAGCTGAAGTAGATGTATACAAGGTATAGGGTTTAGGGACAAAAAAAGAGGAAAGAGTGTAAAGTAAAATTATACTGCTATTTATCATATTGCTATTGATATTATCATGTGCAGAGGGGTGGGTTGATGGGGCCCTAAGCTTCTAAAAACCCTAGTCCAGGGGTTTCAAGAAATAAGGTTCCCTGATGATCTCATTCGCCAACCACCAACTGGCCCGACAAAAATGAAACTTCTTGGACTTTTGCTTCAAAGCAAAAAAAATCCTGCCCATATTAATGACATTTGCAACAAAAAAATGTTCAAGGTGATAACAAAAATTGGAATCATATTGGCTCCAAAACGGACGGCAAGAATTCAAACAAGTCGAAAGAATCTAAAAGTATTCGACCGTTTCAAAATAAGTTCGAAGCACTGCTCTTGCGGGAGGTTTCATAACACAAAAAATTGGCTTAAGAATTTCGCCCAACAACTTGATAAATCGAACATAAACAAGTCTTACACGCATTTTCATTTTCCATACAGTTTCAGAACATAAACCTTAATCAATTCTTAATCATCTAGTTACTTGATCCTATTTTATTCACATGGACCTGGACACACGGCTAGATCATTTTCTTACAATGAATTCTAACCGTCATCATCAAGATCTCACGTGTATGTCTATAATTTTCCCGGAAAGTTCATCTACTTTCCTTCACAACGGTCTAGACGGATTTTGCAAAGGCCACTATGGCAATTTTGCTAATTTGAAGAACAAAGGTGTCCAAGCGAAATCGCAAGTGCGAACGAAAGGTTGTTTGTAGAGATCGAGCATTTTAAGAAAACAGAAACGGACAGGTTCAAGGAAAGAGAATGCAAAGCATGAATGAAAAAACAGCATGAAATGGTCATTTATCACAAGTTTGGTAATATGGGCGAACTCATGAATGGAGAACAAAAAAACACAACAGGCATGAAATTCGTTCTTCACCAAACTATTTTGACCAATTTGTGATTTCTTACCCAATTAGATTCATTCTCCATGATTGAACATGTGTAACTGTGTTTCGAGGGACTACCAGGGTTGCCAGGTTTTGGGGAAGACTCTCCGCCACTTTTGCTCCAAAATTCGGCCAATTTCGGCCACCTTTGTGAAGCCTTCGGCCACTTTCGGCCACAAAATGAAATATAATTTCTTACTAAAAATGGCGCTTTCAACAAAAATTAAAATCGTGCCGTCCAAATCATGACTTTCTCAAAAAAAAGAAATTAAAAAAATCCAGAAAATTTTAAATCACTCAGTTTTTCGCCAAGAAATTGATAGCATTTTGACTAAAAACTAATTTTTTCACAGTAAAGCAATTTTCAATGCCCTCAATTAACATTAACCCAGCCTCCTAAATAATATTTCATGGTACTTAAAAATTTGTTTGAACTTGGTATAGAATTTTGCAAACACAATGAAGTATGCTACAGATCCAGAAAACTAGCAGGATTTCTATATCTTTTGCTAGGATGTTTCAGTTTCACTGGTCCATTTTTGACTAGTTTCCCAATGATTGACAATTTGAGTCATTAAATGAAAGCAAAATTGTCTTCTGAAATAGGTTTTAACAGAAATCAAAAGTCACAACAAACAAAAATTATGGTTAGGTTTTTTAATTGTAAAAATAACCATGACATCAAAGTCTGTAATATCGCAAGTGCCAAGCCGAGTAAGATTTCAGACCAATGCAAGATATGCAGGACCAATGCACATATTTCATGAAAGTTTCGAAATTTTGGCTATTTTCGGCCACTTTCGGCCACATTTAGATATGGCCTAGAAAATATTTTTTCTCGGCCACCAGGTCTGGAATTTGGCCACTTGTGGCCACTTTTGGAAGTGGCCTAGAGTAGAGCACTATAATCTAGAGATTATTTTTCTAGCGCCACCGGGTTTCAAAATCAGCAACTTCTGGCAAAAATGGTAGAGGATTCGGCCACTTGGCAACCCTGGGGATTACCAAGTACAGTCCATAAAGACCCCGTAAAATATAGACCCAGCTGCATTTAGGACCAATGGTCATTGGTTTTGTATTATGAAGAGTATTGCATAGTGATTTAAAAACAACAGGAGGGATTGGAAACCTTCTAATAGGTGTAAATCTTCATTTGTTTCACTTTCACGCTCATCGGAATACACATCTTCCGAACCTTTTTTCCCGCCAAAACAAGTGTGGCGAAATCGAGCAAAAAGCTGAAAAAGGCAAAAATCAAATGTTGAAACACAAAAAAACCATATCATCCATAATATATGTGATGATAAGTGAAGAAGGTTTCATTGCATTATGTGCCCTTGAGTAAAAAGTAAAACATTTAAACCTACAATAATGCACTGTTGAAAACAGCACCTTTTATTAACTTAAGGCTTAGTTGCATAGTTTACCAAATCTGACGTCACTAGTAATTTGAGCCATTGCTCCACAATCGAGAGCTCTCACACACCCATTCGGACCTGATATCTCATCAAAACTATCTGTGCCTCTGCCAATTTTCTGTACTTGTACGTCCTTCATATATTTTAGCACATGTTTTGACTCTCGATTGATTTATATTTCGCGGAGAGTGCAAAACGCCATTGGAGATGGATATTTGAAAGTGTCGCTTAAATTCTTAAAAAGCTCGACAGTCAACGAAAGCCAACTTCCTTGGAGAGCTCGAGAACATTTATTTTCAGCCCCCTCCCCTGAGTCATCAACTGCGTAATAGACCATCGAAGTTCATGATGTAAAGTGCATGCTAGGACTAAGCGACCCTCTGTATGTATGTTGTAGGCTCTTTTACCATTTATGCATATATAACAGATGATTGGTGTATCTTTTTGATTTCATTGTGTGGTCATTTATTCACAATAACAGATGAGAGTCAAAAAAGCGACCTCCAGCGGCATTTATAGCATTTCTTGGAGTGTAGAGGTAAAGAAATTCCGAAAATACGCTCTTCACTTTGCTAAGTTTGAATGCCTCTCGTACATCCCCAGTGATTTGAAATTGGTAGCAGTTAACAGTAAGTTGTTAATTTTTGTTTCAAAAAACAGTTTTAAATTTTAAGGACATTTAAAGACTAAGGAAGTTTAAAATGTCAACTTCTATTTTAAAATTTGTCACCCTCTACATCTGAAGAAGGAGAAAAAGGGGAAAAGGAGAAGACAAGAGCGAAACGAAATCAGAGCGACCAATTTCAGACATTCAAAAAGGAGTTGGACAGGGTCTCTTAATCCTCCACGTTTCTCCACGTTTTGAATCGTGAGACTCTATAACAGAGTTGTGTTCTTTAAAAAGACCAAGATTGTTTTTGTTTGTGTTCAGTCCTCGAGGAAACAAGTTTGACTCTCCTTTTATTTGACTAGACTTATTTGACTAAACATATTTATATAGAGCGAGATGACTAGAACGTGAGCATGACTAGAACAGAGCGTGAGCTATGACTCAACATTTCCCTTTCTGGGGCGGGGTTGACGGAACTCGTGCCTCCACGGCAGGGTCGACGACGGAAACTCGTGCCTCCACGGCAGGGTCGACGACGGAAACTCGTGCCTCCACGGCAGGGTCGACGACAGAAACTCGTGCCTCCACGGCAGGGTCGACGGAAAACTCGCTCCCTATGGGAGCGTAGGTTCGAATCCTACCGACTGCGCCATGTTCAGTCATGGACAAACTAGTTTGACTCTCCTTTATTTGACTAGACATACCCGTATTTATACATAGTAGAAATGACTAGAATGAGTGACTAGAATACGAGCATGAGCTATGACTCAACAAAAATTTGGCTTCCTTGGCTGCAGCCTTTAAAGCTGCATGGACTAAAATTCCAGCAAGCAGGTGCGAATCACTTGCTTATGTGCAGAGAGGAAATTCAAGACCGTGGTTAAAAACAAGGGCCTCTATGTCGAATAACTTAGTAATAGATCTGTTAAATAAAGTTGCAATCAACATCATTTGTAACAAGTGCTTTTTGATTCAACGGCTCAGTTCCCTCAAATGATCAATTATTCATGTCCGATTTTAAGTGGTGCACCCTGTACATTATTATGATAGTGAAGACGAGCTTGATGAAACGAGTTTTTCCAGAGCAGAGAACGCGAATTCCTACTTTTTGCGAACTTTTGTTTTTGCAAACGCCTTGTCCAGTATTTCTCTCGTTTTCATTCTGTCGCTCAATCACCTACTGCACTGTCAATCCATCAATACCCTACCTACCTAAATTTGTGCAGTTAACATGCGACCTAATGTGTCATTTATACCTCCGCTAATCGAACTACACAATGTTATCAGTTCCGTGACTTGATGTTTTTAACATGCGGCCTCTGTATAGATCGAGCGTCGTCTGGCACAAATGCTTTCTTGACGTCACCATGCGCCTATGAACAACTCTTACCGATGGCTGCTCGTTCCAATCCTGGTCGACGTGATGAGGAATCTGGACCACAACCCAAGCTTATGTTGGGACCCTCTCCGGGCGAATTATTCGAATTGGACGAACCTGAGCTCTTGGGACGCATGCTCACCTCTTTGATCACCTCAGTGCCATCTACCATTGATGAACTAAAAGAAAAAGAGGACGATTACTAATTTTAACCTCCAACATGTTTCGTGTTTCAAACACGTTTTCCGGGTCTAGATGTTCAGTTTTGAGGTCACATGGTGCATGTCTGAATACAACTCAATGACAAAGGGAACAATCTATCGGCCCACAATGACTTACCATATTTTCATAAGGAACACTTGGTCGGATAAACACAATTTTAACTGAAAACAATATTTGACTTGCCAGACAGTTCAATGATCTCGAGGGCGACGTAGCATGGGGGGATCTATTTATGTTGTCCGCAACGTTATTTTTACAAACATCGACTCCATTCCAACTAATCGACTTTTTAGGGCAATCAGTAGTTTAATATCAGTACAATATTAGTACACAGTATTAGTAAATTTCAGTAGTTTGTTCAATGCAACTGAATTTAAGATCTCCCTCGTAAAAAATGGATAATTATACGTATGTGGTGCTCACGAGTTCATTTGCTGTCGTTTTAGTGCAATGACAAACCGTAAGCTTTATGGCAGTAATTCGTACTGAGAAATTGCGATATCTTTAGTTTAATTAAGTCCCGTATTGCGTGGCCCGGAATTGGAAGTAAATGTAGCTAATGCATCCATGTACCGTGTCAAAAACAAAACGAATGTCCCACTTTTTCCAAGATCCATTTTCCTGGCAACACTGAGGTTTTCATCATTCTTCTTTAAACCCACATCACGTAAGAGAGAGAGAAGTATTTTTTCTCCTAATTGTTTGTGACAAAAAAAGAAGGCTACAATTAGCATCATCAAATTGCTTCGCCCATTTGGGCTCCGATGAGTTCGGCAGTTCTGCAGGTCCAACGATGTTTCACTAAGAACATCGTTCGAACAATAAGGCCCTCTTCTCTTCTTTATCGGGCTCCTTCATTGTTCAATCTTTTGCCCATTAGTCTTCGTCGGGAATGTGTGAGAGTTGATCCTCTAATAGCTTGGAAAGCAAACTTTTATGTAAATTCTTAAAGACTTTTTGTGAGAAACCCACTATTCAGGTCAAGATTAGAAAAAAACAGCAACTAACCTCCCCTCCTAAAACATTATATGTAGGGCTAGGGAAAAACTCTTTTTACATTAAAAATATTTTTTTACATTTTTTGCCAATTTTACGTAAATATAACATTTTAATTTTATTTGACATTTTTTGGAAAATTTCAAAATTTTCTTAACATTTTTTGTACTTTTTGCTCAAAAATGTCATCCCAAAACCGGTTCTGAGGGACCAATTAATCAAATGAAGGCTTGAAATTTCCCGCCAAAATTTCCCACTAAAATTGTCATTGTTCAACTTCACATTTTACAATGCCAATTAATTAAAATCTTTGGAAAGGGGCAAAAAGTGCCCTTAAAGTTTTTTTTGTTAAAAAGTTGTGAAAATGTTCAAATCAGAAACTTTGTGACCCTTGTTTCCGTGATTATTTTACGTGGGCTGAATAGCTATGTGTAGAGTAAAGCATGTTTTAAGTTGGCACTGTTACCATTATTTACTCAGACTTTAATATCTATTGCCTTTCAAAGGGTCTGAATGTGCTATCTGACTTTTAACATAAACTGCTTTGACGTCTAGCTTATAAAAACACCCCGCTATGTGAAGCGCAACCTCCAGTTTTTTTAAGCTAGAGCTTTGACGGGATTTTTTCCTTCAGATATCTGGTCACACCAGATAATGCATCCATGTCTTAAGTAGTCTTCTCAAGTCCTCCACGCATCTAGTCCTATTTCTCACACATTTTGTTGACTTTTTGCTCTAATTTTCAAAAAAATTGCTCTTTTTGCTCCTAAATTTCAACATTTTTGGCCCTTTTTGCCCTATATATCAACATTTTTGGCCCTTTTTGCCCTATATATCAACTTTTTTGGCCCTTTTTGCCCTATATATCAACATTTTTGGCCCTTTTTCCTGACATTTTAATGACATTTTTTGGACGTTTTTCCAACATTTTTTCCCGGGCTCTAATTATATGTAAAACTACAAGGTTTAGGGGAGGGACATGGCGCATTGCGTACTGCGTCGGTTGTTCGTGTGGATGACTAGGGTTCGACTCCGGTTGACTGCCACCCTCTAAACTCAACTCTTTGGAGTTAAAATTTGGCGTAGAACCAACCGTCTTTCAGTGCAAATAACTTCCAATATGTGCCATTGGCAACCAAAAAGTGGCAAGGGGCGGGCATATTCCCTCATGGAACACTTTTTATCAGTGAGGTGCTGACAAACAAGAATTATTATTAGTGTTCATGGTTCAAACTTCCGTGACGATCGAAACAAAAAAAAATATGATATCACACCATCGAAGGTTTTTCTGTGATCAATGCCTGAGAAGAGAACAATTACATGGTACTCTCTTCTTGTGTTTTTTAAAGGGCAACAAGTAAAGTCAATGTGTATTGTTATGGATAGATTTTTATGCTATTTTCCAAATAAATGGAAGATTGCCACAGAAAATTACTGCCTCTGACTGGTCACCCTGTATGTTTTTCGTCAAGCCAGTTTTCAAGCTTACCTGTATGCCACGTGGTTGGGATTGATGGTTTCTCGACCAGCTGGAATGGCTATGTAGGAATCTTGGGGTCGTCGAAGGTTCCAAACTCGAACCCGCATGTCCGTTCCGGCAGTTATCACTTGATTGGAATGATCGGTGAAGATGGGATGCATACTAGTTACACTATGACCAGATATCTTTCAAAGAAGAGAGAAAGGGATGTGTTCATAACAGTAATATGGTGTTTGATTTGTATTCTTTACCTCTTTGGAGGAAAGAACGGGCGAAGGACTGGCCCAAAGAGTCCTTTGGCGGAATTGGTTCTCCATGCTCCAGAACCCAACTTCATTATTGCCCTGAGAAGAGAATTCCGACACAAATGACAATTTGGACTCTTTAGTGGCTCGTGTGAAATCACGACACTTTTAACTTCAGGTCTGGGCACTC
>CM021314.1:284363-314323 GCA_010645155.1 Tigriopus japonicus
GGAACCGAAAAAAACAGTACAGCACTCTTCAACAAAATAGACCATATCTTGAATTCTTCGATTTTTGGGGCAACAAATAAAAACCACAAGCCAATATGACTTGGCAAACCCGGGATTTCAACTAATTAACATGTAGATAATTACCGAATTTCTACAAGGAAAAAGTGTTTTTAAAAGAAGCCAAAGGTTGAAGAAAAGACAGACTTCCGGCTACAATTGACAAATTTAAACCAAATGCCATTTTCATGGCCAAATGAGGCATATTTTGCCTTAATTGGACATTTTTATGTTAAAAAGTTATATTTTTGGCACAGAAAATCGCAACGTTTTAGCAACTTCCTTGGAATTGACTTCAACTTTTGGCAAAAAAATGCAACTTTGGGGCTGAAAAACTGCAACTTTAGACCCAAAAATTAGCAACCTTATCTTAGATCAACTTTATTACTATTTTTAAGTGAACCGAGAGTGATAATTTAAATAAAAGTTGTGCAGTAATGTTCCTCTGAAAATCTTTTTCGTTCCACATTTCTAACAAATGAAAATACATGTTTTCTAAATTATAGTATTCCTATAAAAGTATAGTATCTTATTCCAAATCCAAAATCGTGACCAACTAAATTTGCTTTTCCAGTTAGTTTAACAGATTAAGCAAAGTGGCTTCACGTCACGTCAGATATGATAATTTGAAGTCCTTAGGATATGTGGTGTCTGTTTTTGCAAGGAATTGCATTCCATCTCCATATTGATCACTAAAAACTTTAATTGAGTATCCAATTCCCCAGTCTCAGCATTTGCAAATCAGGTAATCGTTGCAATTACTTGAGGGTGTCTGGTCTCAAACGCAAAATTGAAATTAAAATCAAGTTTCGTTGTGTGTTCAACAATGCCAAAAAATACTATTTTCCAACGCGGTGTGTTCATTTTTTTGGCCTCAAAAAATGACAGAACATTTTTGCATCCAAATTTTTTTTTAGTATACAGCTTTGAAAATCTCTTTTCACGTAATAATATGATAAGATTAGGATTTTTTAAATGGTAGATTATCGGAGAGCAAACATTTTAAATCCTAATGTGCCTCATACATCTCTCTTACATTTATCATGGTAACACTGTTTTCGAGATGGCCGTTTTTCACGATATGTGCTCTTCCTTAAGTTTTTTTTTAAGTTTTAGCTTGACTTCATTAAAAAAGGCAGTCTTCTTGGATTTTTCCAAATATCTTTTTTGATTTTGGACAGAATCATATATTGGGCGTGTATTCGAGCATGTTGACTAAATCGTTCTTGTGGTAAGACGGGATTTTTTACGAAATATTTCTCATGAAGTTTGTGATTAAGTTTAGACATTTCTCTGTCTAGGTTATTCGATCAATCTAAGCCAAATTTCATCTGAACAGCTCACTCAAATTGCTCAATGAGGTTCTAATGACACGGAAATATCTCCAGCCACGCAAACACTTATGAATATCTTTGTCAGTTATGTGGTCACTAGAGACCCTAATATAGAGACTAGCCGGCGAAATATATGGAAGCCCTACGAACACAGACTGTCTGTGGCGTGTTCCAAAGTGCAGGTAGCCAAAGTTTATGATTAAAGGAAACCTTTTCTTATAAGAAACACATCTAAAATATTTAGCTCATTTGATAGTGAAGTTTGGTTGATGAAAATCCTCAAACTTGCTGCAAATGGGTCTGAAGTATTTATCTGTTATGTAAAAAGTTAATTTTAATTATTTAACAATCCAGAAGCCTAGAAACATGTCAAAAAATGGCTTGAGGATACCTCGACATTTCGGAATCCATTTATCTCGTAACTTCTATCGATACATCGCGCTAAGATAACATAACATACTTGAAATCATGCATTGGAAGTTCTCTTTGGGCTAGATTTGCTTATTAAACCCCTTCATTTCCTAGTCACTATCAAATATGCTGGAGTAGATTTCAAAGGACAATCTAATCGGGAAAGATATTCATGATCAAAGCAAGCATGTCTATATCAAATTAAAATACTTTGATCTCGCGTCTCAACTATTAATAGACGAACATTCTGGGCTGCGGCAAAGCATTCTTTTCTTTACATTCTTCTGCATTTTAATTTTACACCTCTATTTCCTATTCCAAGCAAAATGTCAACCATCGATGGCTATTTCATATTTTTCTTTTTTCAGAAACCACTGTACTTCAGGACGGATTTCAAAAAATACACCTTGGGTCTAGTATAAATTGTACAAAAATGTGAATTTTTTGCCAACAAATATATTGTTCCGTTGAATTTTCCATGTACTGATTGAACCCAAGATGTATTTTGAAAGCATGAGCCATCCTTGCATAAATCAAAATGCATAAAAATTACATCGAGCCGTATGGGGAATGTCTCGAATTTTCTTCAAGCATTTTTCTTGCCAATAACACTCTTCCAAACAGATGTGAGTGGCCTTAATCCAATTCCCATGTGTTTCAACAACTAAGAGCATATCAATGTGAACGCACTCCAAGAGCTAGAAACTTGAACTTCGACACCCAGATCAGTTTTCTTGAGCTCCATTTTCTCGGGAAAAAAACAATCCCCGGATTTCATCTGAATCAGCTTAAGGTTTTATGTCAAGCATAGTCGAAGGGGCGCCAGAAGGAAAGTAATTCACCACCTTCTTGATTTCCAAGGAAAATTAAACATTTAGTACGACAAACAACCTTGAAATGGGATATACACAAACACTTGAGAATATTTTGAATCAGTAGTGAAATGAGTCGCAGTGACGGATTAAACGAGTTTTGAAACTAAAATTTCCAACATTTATTTCTTCGGAGATGAACTAACAGTCATTGTGGTCCATTCAGACAACATCATAAACATTTGATCAATAATCAAATGATATCCTGGATAAAAAGACATCAAGATGTCTCTGCCTTAGCCTTTTAAGGGTTGTAAAAATTAATAAAAATCAAGTAAGTCGAAACCAAAATATCAAAACTTTTTTGTTCTAAGATTTATTCAAAAATGGTCTTAAGGAAATTGAAATGGGCCAGACAAGCGTAGAATACGTCTTAACTTCCAAAAGTATTACATTGATACCATTAAAACTATGAACAATTTCGATTTCAGAAGGCGGATAGGAAAACCAATTTTGAGCCAAAACTATTCGTTCATTTTTTGACAAAAAAATAAATAAATTTCATTTTCTGTGAAATTTCAAATCTTTGAACCACTTTTTAGAAAAGTGATGTTGCCATGTTCAACCTCGGAACCTCATATTATTGCTCATTCATAACAACACAAAGCTCAATTTCCTTCGAATGTCGTTTCAAAATGAGGCCATGCTCTTCAGTGTTGGTAAGTTTGAGTTGCATCGAAGTTGCCAAATAGCACAATGTGTCAAAATTGATTGATGTTTAGTCAGGTTTGAAGGCTTCATTCAAGAACAAATGTCTGTCTTCAAACGCTGCATCGCTTTCCTTTCTTCCAAATTAGTATTGTGTCTCATTCCATCATGCTATACTGCATAAATTGTACAATTTCAGAACCACAAATGCTAGTAAATCAATCAAATAATCTTGGATCGACAAGTGATGGAATAGTGTTCCTTTTGGAACCACCTTATTCAAGGAACCTCCATATTATTCCTGACATCCTGCCCATGTTGGCATTTTCCAACGCTTTTACCAATTATTTTGTCGAAAAAAAAGCACTTAAACGTTCCACTCTTTTTGCCGTTTTCACCAACTTAAAGCCGCTTCTAATTATGACATACGAGCAACATTAAACAAATTGTTGAGACCATTAGAAATCTTCCTTTAGTGTTCTGTAGTAGGTATAGTGAGGTTTTTGTCTTGGTCGAGTACTGAAGGTTACTATTGCCCTTAACAGTTCACCCCTTTTTTGCATACCGTTTTGAATCTCATTCTCCATGTGAAATGCCGGTCCAGGCATTCGCAGATCCACCCCATTGATCCCTCCAAATGCTGTTGCATAAGCCAAAATGGGCGAGGTTCCCGTCTCTTGGAAGTGAAGTTTGATAGCTGGTCCTTCATTGTCTGTATCCAAAGATTTTTCAAAAATGACATCGCCCGTTTCCACGCTGAAAATAAATCAATTCACATACATAAATTTCTTTTCTCTGAATGGCATGTAATGAACTTGGATGCGACCAAAGTAAGGAAAGCCGAAAGGGACTTGAATAAGAACTATCAAGTGGAGCTCGAGTCAAGCAAGGTATAAAGACTTTCTCAATTTGGTTCCAAATGAAAGTAGGCGAATCATCACAATGAGAAATGGCTTTGAGAAGAGGCCTCAGGAGACACGTTCTATCTCGAAGCTTTAGAAATACGAAGCATTGCAATGAATTGAGCATCACATGCTGCTTCTCCGTGATCATTATCGCCCTCTACATCGTCATGATTCATTTGCAAAGCTCAGAACCAAACGACATTTCCTCACCAGTGATTGAGGAGCAAGTTTTCACGTTACCCAAACTCAATCTGTTCCAATGGGAACGGTCATCAAGAGACCGGGAACTTTTGACGAAGAGGCCTCTTAGAGCCCGGAAAAGTTTTAAGCCCTTCGTTGATAACAGCCACCTAGGCAGGCCTCGAGACATTCCAGATTTGAAGGAGCCTCCTCCCATGAGAGGTGCTCAAATCGATGTGGCCGTTCGTTACCTGAATCACTCTCAGAATATCGAGCAAATTCATCTGAGCAAGGCCATCATGTCCTTGAAGGCCACCGAACGACACCACTTGCTCCATAATGAGTGTGCATCCATCGCCAAGGGAAACCTAGGAATCGATCCGAGGTCCTACACGGATTGCGTCTATGGGAACGAGATGCAAGCTCGACTCAATAGGATCAAGTCTGTGTGTGAGCGAAATCCCGGGATAAAGAACCGATCTCCATTGGTCACCGAGCGGTTTTTGATCGTGAAATATCGCCATTTGGTGTGGTGTCCGGTCTACAAAGCCGCTTCCACTAATTGGATGGTGAATTTGCCATCCTTAACGAATTTCTCGCCGAGGGATTTGGATAGGATGAGTCTCAAATACCGAAGCAAGCATGAATTGGCTCAATTCGTCGCCAAGCCTCGGCCTAAGGGCTCATTTGCGGCCTACATGGCCTTGCGACCAAAGCCAGTAACATTTCTCATTGTCAGACACCCTTTCCAAAGGCTTTTGAGTGCCTACAGAGACAAAATCGAGGTCGACAATCCCCACTATTTTGAAAAGTACGGATCCCACATAGTGTCTAAATACCGTTCGGAAGCTTTGGGTCGCTTTCGAACAAGTTATGCCGACAATGGGACAACGTGGGGTGAGTCGATAAACCCAAAATGTCACTAATGTTTTACATGAAGCTTTCTTTACGAAAATTCGCCATCTTTTAAAGTAAGACAATGTCCTTACAACTCTTTTACCTTTTCTGGCTATAAACACATCCAAATTACTTCGTGTTCTTTCCACCTATTTTCGGGTTTTCAGTTTTGAACACTTGATTACATTCAAATACAGGACGGTCCATAATAAAGATGTGCACTCAAAATCTGAAACATCCATAAAATGAGGCAGGTGTGTCTTACGCAATTTATCCTTTGTATCATTTAGAGCTACTTATTTTTACGTCGTAGAGATGCATTCATATCTAAAGAGTTCGTAATTTACCATAAAACACGAGCCTAACCAATAGGGGTTTGCATTCCCGGATTTTTGACAGAAAAAAAGTTGCCTCATTTCCCTGTCTTACAAAAGAAGTTGAGAAACACAAGGCAGAAACGGACCTGAACTCAAAATATCAAATCTGACTTTGTTGCTCGAAAATTTCAGCTCAAAAACTTCATTGCTGGATCTTTTTGGAACTACTTCTAACCCCTTTAATCATCTTCAATTTTTACTTTTAGGTCCGAGGCCAACATTCTGGGAGTTCATTCAAGCCGTTCTTCGTGACGGTTTACTTGACCCTCATTGGCACCCAATTTCCGATTGGTGCGGTCTCTGTCATCTTCAGTTTGATTTTGTCATCAAATTCGAAAATTTGAGGGACGAAGAGGACTTTTTGCTTCGTCAGCTTGGTCTTGAACACATCGTGCCAATTTCTTGGGAGAATCAAAATACTAAACGACCGCCTTGGAGTCTGGAACTTCAAAGACAATACTTTTCAGCCCTGAACTCCACGGAAATGGAAAAGTTGCGAGAGCTCTATCGTGATGACTTTGAGCTCTTTGAATACGACTTCAAATTGAGCGACTATGTTGTGCACACAACAGAAGACAAAGGTCCAAAAGTTCAACTTCCTTTGGAGAAGAATCTTCATGGAAAGATAAGATCCTCGAGATAGTGATGAGTAAAAAAACACGTGGCAGATCCGCTCTCTCGTGCAAAAAGAACAACATAAAATCAGTGCCTTATTGAATAAATCTACGTAAACTAGTTTATGCGATGATTAGTCCATTTCCTAAACGGGGCAATGGCCGAGTCAAATTCATTCTTTTGTTGACCTCTTGTGCGATTGTGTTTCTCGTGTTCATGTGCTTGGAACCCCGTGACTTGTTTGAAGCTCATTTCCACCTAACAAAGCCTCCTCTCATTACATCCATGAAGCAATATGAGCAAATCCTCGCGAACAGGCAAGAATGGCGGGTTCATTGAAAATTCTGGGAACTTTCACTAATTAGACCACAGAGTAATGACAGAGGCGAAATACTCGCTCAAAATCTCGTTCCCCTCCATTCTTGTCACTGGAAGAAAGTTTGTTTGTGATCAAAGTCAAGTGGACACAATTTTAGGGTTGGTTAAATCCAGTCTTTGAAGAAAGGTTTGACGATGAAAAGCATTTGCACTTTGTTTACCCTTGCCCTAAATAACTTCAATGGATCAGCTCTTGTCTATTCCTTGCCAAGAGTAATGGGCATCAAATTCAAAACATCTATTTTAGATGAGATGAATCTGATTTTATTGCTAAGAAAACTAGGATGACCGGTTTTGAGCCAACCCTAAACAGTTGAACAATATTCCTTGGAAATGTTGGGCTCATTCACTCAACCGTTTCCCACCCCATTGTCCCACAAAAAGCGAGAATTTCTTATCTGTAAATATCTGTGAATTAGACCAACACTCTCTATGTATACGTACAACAAAAAAGCCCTATCCAAGGTAGTACTACATGAATGGTGAACGTGACTGTAAATATCCTTTTCTTCTCACATTGGTCATGGAATTGTCACAAGCGTCCCGTCATTCTCATGCTTGAGGTAAACCAACTAAGCTTGGATTAGCAATCTAATCTGCAAGGCATTCAAACCCTCACACCAAAGCCAATCCGGGACAAACGCCTGATGATGACGCCTCTAGGCTTCGAGACCTCATTTTTGGCCGTTTCTTTAGACAAAGATTGTAGGTTTGATACAAAAATATGCTCTCTTTTGAACTTTTAACATCTGCACGTAATTGCCAGTTTGCGGTTATTTGGCGGTTGTCATTTCACGTTTAGCCAGAATCTACACAATTTTCAATGAATCCACTTGATAGAAAAGAAAAAATGGAACAGGTGTGCCAACATGTGGAGGATCCAAGATATTCAGCCCTGAAGTCTAACCCCATGGATGTCATTCAATACCACGTGGTCGGTTTCACCTCGATCAAATGGTTATGGTGTCCAACATTTGTGGGACTAGCGGAAACCAATTGGGTCCATAATTTCATGGTTCTCATGGTACGAAATCAACCCATTCGTTCTTTTTCCTCCATATGCACGTAAATGCAACATATTAATCGCCCACAGGGACTGACTCAAACCGATATCGAGGATGCGGATAGCATCTACGGAACTGCGAATCCAATAACTTTGGTTCGACTTTGGGCACCGGAATTGACTAAAAAGAGTTTTGCTCTCACAAGGCAAGACCCTGAATGGAAATCGGTCCTCTTCGTGCAACATCCCTTCCTCAGATTAGTAGCCTTTTATCAGGACACTCTTGAACAATACCACGATACGTCCTATTACAATTTGGGGATCCATATTGTGGAGAATTATCGAGACCAGGCCCAACTTCGATTCAACGATTTTGTCCGGACTTTGGATGATTTTCAGACCCCAATAGAACTTCCGCATTTTTGGGAATACATTCAATACGTTCTGGATCATGGGGCATTGGGGCCCTATGATCTTCCTCATCAAATCAGGCCTTTTTATCGACTATGCGATGTGTGCGCCGCAAATTATCAATACATTGTCAAAACTGAGACGATCGCACAAGAGGATCGGTTCCTGTTCCAAAAGTTGGGCTTGTCGTCAGACTTTCAAGGGTGAGTTCCACTTTTTGCAGACTTGCATGCCAACTTTTTGAGAACTAGACATGTCATGTATTAGTGATGGAACGAGAAAAAATTAAGCTGATTTGCTAATTATTATTTGATGGATATTTTTGGCAATTTTTCGAGCTCATTTACGAAAAGGTCTCGTAACTGAAACCGACAGTTTGTCGTAACTAATTTTGCGGTTTTATGTACCATTCATCAAATTATTTGAGCAGAAACAAGTCAAAGGTTCGTTGGATGTTTCTAATATATTATTCGATTTTTTTTTGTAAAGGGCAAAGTGCTTCATCCCTAATCATAAAGCCAGATCCTTTGGGAAGCTGTCAAACTTTGGAGCAAAGTGGAACTAATATGAATCTACGAAAGTACGTTTATCTTACAGGTATAATGGGAACAAAGGATACAAGTATGAAAAATTGATGAAAGACACGGTGAAGTACTTTGAAAAAATCACCCTAGAAGAGGAGCAAAGGCTTTATGCCTTGTATCGACTGGATTTTGAACTGTTTGACTACCAACTGAGATTGTGATGACAAAAAGGATACCTATTAAATGTAAAAGCTGTTTTTTGCTGATACTATAAAAATATACATTGCTTATTCAAACTTGTCCACGTTATACACCGAAGCCGATGGGAAAGACAATGGATAGCTTCACTTTTCAGAAGGACAAATGAAAGGGAATAAACCGAAGAATCTCTTTTGTGGAATTAAAAGCCCAGTAAAAGAACAGAAGAAACTTCAACAACATTCAATTACTTGCCGTTTTAGCATTTCAACGACACACAATATTTGGTCTAACACATTGTTGAATATCAGTAAATCTGTTTTTCATAGAGTTACACTTGAGCTTTCAATATCAAACTTAAATCAGACCAAACAATGGGGGACTCGTTTTCTTTACAATTCGTCCATTCTTCTTTTTGTCCAAAAAAATGTTATTTAAATAGCAGGATTCATCTTTGGTTTGAGGTGTTCTCATCGTTGAACAGATGGATCAAATTCAAACCTACTCAAAAGTTTCATAGAGGTAGGCATGTAATCTCAACAAAAGAAAACTGGAAAAAGAAAATTCGCTGAAAAATGTCTAGTTCGGAAATCAATTTTATATCCGAGGCCAAAAATGGGCGTGTAAAAAGTGTGACGAAAGAAATTCGAAAATTGGAACTGCAAATATGGAAAATTGCTTTGTGCAAGCGTGAATCGAAACGGATTGTAACTAACTGACGGCTTATGACTTATTCCAAATTTAAATTATTTTCAGGCACATGATAAAAAATCCAATATATTGCATCTACACTCTCAAAGGTAAAATTAGGTATTACCAAGAAGCACGGCAATCATTCCAGTGCTTCTTGGTATTACTTATTTATTGGTTTGCCCTGTTTTGGCATCCTTTCTTGATTTCAAATGATGCGGAATAATCTGGTATTTAAAAAAAGGTGGTTGGCCATGCTTTTTTTGTATTGAACAAGGAGAGCTTCACAGAAAACATCATCAAAAAACGTCTTGTTAACAATTGCGTAATTAACACGAGGTGAGTTGTGGAGGATATGAGAAGTATAGGAGTGATAATGACTTAACTTTAAATAACCATGCATGATTTTAGATTTAGAGCCATGGCATGTTGAAGTTTTCTTTCGAGTTCAGCAACTTAACTAATGGGCTGATTAAATATTCAAATATGGTCATTTAACGTACTATTTTACTCTCAACAATTAACCTATTAACAAGCCAACCTGCAAACCACGAATGGTTCAGGCACGATACGTTTAAGTTGGCAAGTGTGAATTTTTCAGGCAGAAAACAAGTTCTGCGTGGTGTATAGTTAAATCTTTGGGAGGTTCTTAGCCAAGTATTTCCATGCTAATATTGTACACCAAAGTTATTCTAAGCGCAAAAACCTAGAGACCAATCAACACGTATCTCTTTCTTTTTAACTTTTCGCATGTTCTGAACCGAGGAATTGCATTGTGAGTTCCGGACCATTCGTAAACTCAATATTCAACGTGAAACTGTTCAGAATCAAAACTTATTAGAAATACACCCATTTTTAAACATACATGCATATTGGAATTGTCGCCGATCAAGGAGAAAAACGCTTCCGCCCAGCGATCTGCATGAAAAATGCCTTTGTTTCCCTGCCTTTTATGAAGTTTTCAAACATGCGATGCCCTCTTTAGCTCACAGGCAGGTGTGAAACAAAAAATAATAGGAATAACACTCTGAATTCACATTCATGGCCGAGGCAACGTTATATTTTTCATGTGGAATGAATAGCCAAACATTTTCATGTCCAACTCGTAGATCTTGTACAAGGCCATGATGTCCGCAGGCGAGAGCGTTTGAAAATACATCCTGGTTAGTTCATCCACTTTGAGGCCAGTGGGATTGGGATTGGCCCACTCGATCTGGGCCTCAGAGGTGGCCCCAAAGGGATCTAGGACCCCCTTCAAGTACTTGGACTCTTCTGACAGGTTTTCGAAATGTATCACAGTTTCATAATTAATGTCACAGGGCGAGCAGAAGTCATAGATGGGTCGGAAGTGCTCATCCATTCGACTCACACGACACGCTTTGACATATTGGACAAACTCCCAAAACGTGGGTAATTTTGCATTTCGTCTCCCATTACTCACGGGGAGAGGGGCTCCAAAGTGGTTGGCCTCACTGAAGAAATCAGGACCAAAGCGCTTTAGAGCGGCCTTGCGGAACCGATTCACAATGGGCGCACCATAGACCTTGTAATAAAAGTCGTCTTTGAGCTCAGGGGTGTGATATCGCTCGATTTTGTCTCGGAAGGCCGAAACAAGTCGGGTGAAGGGATGACGCACGATAATGAAACTTTTGATCTCTTTCACTTCTTTGGAATAACGCTCATAGACGGATGACACCGGTCGGAATGTGAATTTGGAGATCATGTTTAAAGGCGCGTTCTTGTACTTTTCTCGGAGCCTCGCCTTCTCGATCTAATTCAGAGAAATTGCTTGCTCATCCTCTATTGTCATCTGCTCAAAAAGACTCTCGACACAATTTGAGGCCATCATTGCCAACAGCATTTAACAGATGGCTATGGCATCATTTTTGCTCTCCCCCAAGTTTTTGATTTTGTCATGATAAGCCGATAAAGAACAGTCCCGTTTCGTCAAGTTAAACCCAACAGATTTCCAACTGCAACCATAACGGGCGTGGATAATTTGCCTCCAAGAACGTGACTAGAAACCCCCCTCATTTACAGCACCAAGGTTGGGAACGAAAACAGTAAAAAATAACTTTTCAAAGTTGTTTTCGCAATTTGAGCAGATGACAATTGGCTTTAGTCTTGCCTTGGAGAGACTTGATATATCCAGGAGATAATGAAGCCAAGTGGTTGAACTCGCTTTGAACACGGGACACCACAGAATCTTCCTCTCCTTCATAATGATCAAGTTCCGGTACACGGAGCTTCGGATCCGGGGTAAAATGCCTTTATGGCGGAAACTATCACAGGTCTTAGACAAAAGTTGTTTTCGGTCCTTCATTAAGCCTCGGAAACTGTCCATTTGGTCCAAAGACCAAGCCTCATCGACGGGCTTTTTCAATGAGAACACGATACTTTCCGATTCGTTTTGATTCCGAACGAGCATCGATTCAGCCTCATAATTTGGAATGACTTTGGCGGCTGCCACGGATGTGCTGGCCTCTGGTGGAACAATCACTTTGGTGGCCTCTTTTAAGTGCCATGGCTGAGGTTTCAGGCAATTCACGCAATGGGATTGATCTCCGGTCTTGACATTGGAATATCCATACAAGGAGAGCATGATCAAGTTGATGCACACCATAACTAGGACAGCCGGAAAATACCGGACACACTTCTTGAAAAAGGTCATCTTGATCCGACAGTCCTAGAGCGCTCTCCAAGACCGATGCGATTTCAAAGTCCTGAACACCGCACGATTATTATCACTTCGTCTCCACATGCTTCATTCTTTTATCATACATACTCTCATACTCGTTCTGAGTCTCAAGACGAACTGCACGTCGTTGGAAATGGGCTCGAAAAGCTTGGCGGGAGCGCCGGACGAACCCGAACTCGATGGAAAAGACGACTAGAGTGTCTTTCTCTGGACAGAACGAACTATTGTAGTGCACGGTAAACGCAAAACACAAAGTCAACGCGCACAGACTTCAACGAGAAGGGGGAAAATAGGGGAAAACGTAAAGCCGTGTTGTTCATCTTAAAATATTTATGCTTCCCCGAGGGCTTTGTCTGAATGCTTCCGGGGGTTAACAGGTTTTGATTAACGTCGCTTTGACCTGGTGATATAAGTTGGATGAACTTAATTGAGGTCTGGTGTGCATTAATGAAAGGAGGGTTGTGGAGAGTAATCGCTATTCGAACTCGTGATCGGCTTTGAAAAAGGGGTTCTTTGAAGAGACCACATAATGCTCCCTCAGTCTCAACGCGTTGAAGCCATACAGTTTTGGCTTGAAGAGTGACATGCATCATCTTAGAATATCGTAATGAACGCCAGCAGGAAACTTAAGGAGGACTCAACTTAGGATCACTTTCAAAATCCTGTCAGGAGATATCAATGTAATCCCACTGTTTGTTGCCAAAAACTCATATTTTCGTCCAACGGTCAGACTTCAGTTGCATTTTAGAAATTCGCCTTGAAGTACAATAGTCGGATGTCACTTAGTGAACAAGACTGACGCGGTGAGAGAACCAACGCGTTATTCTATAATTTAATTAGGAACTGGTTTTTTCATATTAAGCCTATATAAGATTTTTTTTAGTTCTAACTTTTTCCTGCATGGACGAGTGCCAGTCATGCAGAATGCAGAGCCAAAATGAGTTCTTAAGCGAATGGCACTTGGCCATCGAATCGAGTGGCAAAGCCATCTAAGAGGAAATGTGTCCGTTGTTCACTTATCAATGGCCGGAAGAGAAACTTTTTTTTTCATTGACTACGGCCTTTTGTGAAGCGTAAAAACCATGGAGTCTCCCAGCATAGTGACGTAACGCACACACATACACTGTACTCATTTACACCACTCTAACATTCTGCCATTTACCAACGGAAGAAACCGTCGCCTATGAATGGTTGACTGATTCTAGCTATTTTTCCCTCCGAGCAGCGATCGTTGCCGTGCAAACGACTCCGTTTTTGGTAGAAAATTGCCAATGAAACCATCAGCTTGAATTCATGACATCATGAATTGAATGCATTTCAGCAAATACAAATAGCATCAGAGATTTAAAAAAAGTGCTGATTTGACCTTGAGAGCCTTGGGCGTTCCCTTTGGAAAGATTGTTGCAGAGATGAAGTAGACCTTTTTTGCAACTGGGATTATCAAGCATGATTGACACTATTACCTAACAAAGCATGTGGTTAAACTTCAATTGAGAAGAAGTTTATTTTACAATCTTGAAGTTACCCAACTAATTACGTCATGTTTTTGAACAGATATTCTTGTATATTTTTGTCTTCAACCCTTTTGCTCCTTCAAAATTCATTTATCATATCTCTTGGCAAGCAGTGGTGACAATTGTTTATTTCGATTTTTTTTCTTCGACTGAAAACTTACAGAATTAAACTCTACAAGAACTTTGAACAATCGTTTGAGGCTCAACTTAACTGCAAATTGCAGTTTAGGGTTGACATGCGCTGATTTATCAAACGTTTGTGTCATGAAGAAACAATCCTCGGTAGATCAAACAAAGTTGTCATTCATAGTTCTATCGATATGGGCAGTATCGATACTAATCTAATAGGATTTATTGCGACTCATGGTCATGTCAGTTTTATTACTACAGTTCTATTAATCACATAAATTTTGATAACACCGTTGTTTCCCTGGTTTTGCGATACAAGATCATGTTTTGCTCTCCTCGTCAACATTGAACAAGTTGGAAAAAGAGCTATGACACAAATCACAGCACGTTTCCGTTAAGTTTTCTGATTCATTAGTTAAGAATACCTTTTTAAAGATTAAAAATCTTCGTTGTTTCAAAACAGTCAAAATTCCAATATGAATCTCTAACAAGAAACCAACGAATGACTTGTGACTTCAATGAACACCCAAGCCAAACTTTAAGGATTAAAACATGTTCTTTTTGGTGCAATGGTTGAGCGTTCATCGATTAATTGTAAATTATGAACTTCGTATCAAACTCCACAATGGACTCAACTTCTCAAACTTGTTACCTCAACAAATGTTTGCACTGTACATTGAAATCAAACACAATCAAATGAGATTTGTACTCTTAATGAAAAGGTTATCAAAGATCAAATATCTAGCAAATTTCCCCGTTTCGCCAATCAGAACCGTCAAAGTTGAAAAATCAAAGAACGAGTGTTTTGCAAACAGTTCTTTTGAATTGATATCCAAAAAAAAGAATGAAGCGTTGAAATTTGGTGCGTTGGTTTATTTATTTTTTTTCGCCAAAACAACGCTAAGAAACGGGCAAACTCTGTTGTCTTTCAAACGATAAAAAATCGGCATAATAATTTTTTCAACCGATTGA
Organism: Tigriopus japonicus; assembly: GCA_010645155.1. Lineage (NCBI taxonomy): Eukaryota > Metazoa > Arthropoda > Copepoda > Harpacticoida > Harpacticidae > Tigriopus > Tigriopus japonicus. Next base: position 299,177 of record CM021314.1, read on the forward strand.
AAGCGCAATTTTCCAATTATGTTGCTCTCACTGACAATCTTAAGGTAGAGACTTGGCACGTTGAGTACAAGAAATGCATCAAGTGAAATCGTGTTGAGTCTCGAAAACGTCATTTTAACTTGCACAAAGAGCTGAAGTCAAACAAAGCGGGAAACCTTAAGAGTGCTTCGTAACTCCCCTTCTACATGCTTGGGTTTATTTTGTTCACGCAAATAAATGTTAAACTCGAATTTAAAAAAAAAAACACTATTTTTCCTAACGAACAATATTTTCAGATCGAAACCTCTACACGGTGTTTTTTTGAGCGTGAGAAGTCATTTTCAAATTTCAAAAACTTTTGAGACCAGTTTTGAGGTGTGAATGCATCTGTATCTAAATTCTGTTAATTGTGTCATGGGCAAAAACACGATGTAAGGTCACTTAGAACATGCTTAAAACCATTTTTTTTAATTTTTTTGCCCAATCAGTTGTTCAATTGCAGGGTTCGGCAACAAGTTTGGAGTTAAGACCCACCAAATTTGATTACGTGTTGTCAGGGGCCCACCAAACATTCGTTCGTAGGTTCAGGGGCCCACACATAAACGATCACAATGCTTTGGGCCCATGAGTTCAATATCATAGATCAGGCCCATAATTTGAACATTTCCCGCCTGTTGCCGACCCCTGTTCTATTGAAATGATGTTTCAAATGCAACTAGCTGTTGTGCGTCAGGAATACCTTCCAATTTTTAAGTTAAGAAAAATTTTATCGCTATACGTACGGCTTGCCTCCTTGGACTTTTTTACAAAACAATAGTCATGCAATATAACAATAGGTCATTTTAGTCACAGACCCATTCTAGGCTAAGCGAATAACGGTAATCATGAACGTGATCCATTCCACACTTTCTATTTGCATCCAACAAAGGATCTCAACATGGGGCATGATTATCAAGTAAAAAAAATCTTGATTCGTGAATTTTTTAACTATCTCACATGACCATGAAATATCGATTACAAGCAAGAGACTAGAATGTTTATTGCTAAACAGCGTCATCGCAAACCTCCCGTGAAATTGCCTATCATTTAAGCCTTAGATAATTAACAAAAATCCGGACATGCTTCAGCGATCTTCCTAATAAGATTGAAGAAGTTAGCAAAGTTCCTGCCAAATAATCTTTCCATCCCGTCTTTATTCGCAAGATGAAAGTGATATAACCAGAACATCGAAATGTCTTAAACCCACACAAATGAGAATATTTGGTCTTTTATGTTTGTGGACCGTGCTTCTACAATGCCAAAAGTCTGTTTCCAACAATTGTATTATAGCTGGAGTCATCGTTAAGTTCCCTTTTGTAACAGATCTCAGTGGAATCATTGGTTGGTTAATTGACATGTGAACGGATACAGATGCCACTTACAGAAAAAGATGATGTCATTTAACTTGTTAGGACGATTGTGCAAGTAATGCATTTGAATTCGAGTATAATGTAAGTACATAGGTTGCAAAGACCTGGCCTAACCAAGTGCAAGGTCTTAAAATGTCAACCAGCTTTGCTAAGAAAGCGTCGACAGAAGGGATGGATCGCAACTCAGTTTTGAGAATTTTTGACCTTTACATGCCCCTTTGTTTGAACACTGTAGTAACTCATTATGGAATCCATAGGTTAAATCAAGTATCAAAATCACTCAAAAGGTGCTCCACGGGGGCCCTGTGTAAAAAGTTTTAGAACCTCTGATCTATTACGTTCGAATTTTTAAGATGGTTTGGAAGAAGTGCAACACATATTTCAAATCTATTCACTCGAACAATCTTCTGAGGAGTAGAGTGCGCGATCTTTAAGCAATTTTGCTCATCAGAGCATTACAAACGTTTGACTACTTCCTCCTACAAAGATGATATTGAAGACAAAGGGAGTCATGGCTTGAGATAAAGGGAGCGATATCCAATGAGAAATCTTTAAAAAAAATCTTCGCTCTGATTTTCTCTGATCTCATTCTAATCTGATTCTCGGAACCCTACAGAAAAATAGTCATTGACAGACGCTCCCAATGACAAGATTTGATTTTTAAAATTCAATGAACAAAAAAGCTGAATTTTACGGACGTTGCGAGTAGCATATAAATGTGCAAAGAAGGACTGATGCACAGACATCTTAAACAAAAAATGTAATTTCGACGATCCTTAAGGCGAAGAACGTGAATGAAAAAGTCAGCTCGTACAGTGTTGGATGAATTTGAGATGAATTTAAGGAGGCACGAAAAAAAACGAAAAAAAACATTGGCGACTTTTAGTAGCCATTTTTGGCGAGTTTGATTGCCATTGCTAAGCAGAAATTTCCTTGGATTTCTCTAACCGGTAAAACGAGACTAAAAGATTTTCACTTGACGTCTTTCTTGTCTTGTTGATAATATTGCAAACAAGAGCAACTTAATTTTCACAGCAGATATCTATGACGAACTTATCCCTTTTGATTTCCGACAAATCCCCTTCCCCTCTTCCTTAATCCAATTTAAATCAGAGGAGCATTTTTAACCAGCCGCATTTTAACCCTCGCAACAAATTTCCGTGACAATGAGGATTGTGAAGTATTCAAACGTCGTGTCTCCAATTCCCCTATCTACTTAAGAGACTGCTTTGAGTTGGTGGGGGGTTCCCCACACCATTAAGTAGGTCGTGAACATACAATTGCAGAGCTTTCTTAGAACCTAACGAGCTGAAAAATGACTTGAAACGCGAACTGTAGCCAAAACAAAGAGTTGGGGAAATATGCCGAGATGCATTCGTAGGGTTCGCGTACCTGAGCTCAGAATCTTGAAATGTGCTCATCACTCATTTTGGACAGACACTCTTGCCTTCAATTCGGCTCTGACAAGCTTGACTAAGCCAAAAACGTCTACTACTTCGTATGCAAACACGATCACAAGAATTGCACTATTTACTTCAAGCGTACAGATGATGCATCCGCCATCTTGCAGTTTCCAGTATGTGGGAACACTTAGCTTCCTAGAAGAAGGCCTTTCATGACTCTACGATAAAGTAGGTGTAAAAGTTTCATGAACACATTCACATGCATAATAAGAGTCTGAGTCATCCAAGCTCAATTTCACCGCTCATGGTTTCTCTTGAGCAGAGATTGCAACGATTTGGAAATTGCGAGATCGACCTAATTTTTCATCATGGGAAGGCGCTCTCCCTGAGTCTGAGTCTGACAAGAGCCAAGCATGACCTGAGAACATCGTCAGTTCCATGGACGGAAGTCATTATCTTTCTGTTGAGGGGGAGTCAAAAGCAAATCGGTCGTTGCCAAGTCCTTGACATGCAAATGCACTATGTTTTTTTTTGTGTCCCTTTGTCTCATAATTCATTATTTTGCAATCACATCATTTTATAATTTGACATTAAATTGTAATTCCTGCCCTTCATTTCCAATTTCATGCTTATTTCTAGAATTAGAATCACCGTTTGAGAAAGGTGGTTTCGTGTAATGCTTTTCCATGAGAAAGGTGTGTTTTGACAGCGAGTAAATATTTGATCTTCCAATAATGTACAGATGATATTCTTTTGTTGTTCTCTCATATCGCTTGAGAAAGCAAGAGCTTCTCCGTTCACATTTAACAAGTTAGAATGTCAAACCCGACGAGGGGACTGTCAGAATGTCTTTAAGTATTAGTAACTTGTTCGTCATTCTTATTGAAGTTAATTCACAAGATGACTTTGTCATTGTTCATCGACAGGAACAGATAACACCTTTACTTTGCCAGTCACCTCCATTATTACCGATGTCCCCCTCTGCAAACCAAGCTTCGAGTCACACAAGTGAAACCCAACGATGATGCCAGCCAACTCCCTTTTTGTTATGAAGAATCGCAATGAATGCCATTTTTTTGCCAACGTGAGAAGCCTGGTCTATGAGGATAATCACGAGAACAAGGCGCTTTCTCTTCTGTTTGATTGACAAAATGATCTGCACAAGGATATTACCGAGTATTAGAAACTAGAAGCAATGACAAAATGAATTTATCTACTGCAAGAAAGGTGTGTATACAACGTGAGATACCAAACTAAAAGTCAACGGAGTCCCGACGTTTCTATTCTAGGTAATCCGTCAAAGCTCGTGAAAGGGAAACGTGTCACATGAAATTCAGGTGGAGTTTGGTGACTTTCATCAGATTTTCTCACGGAAGTGAATGGTTCATTAGGGGTGAAAAGAGTCTGTTGATTACCATTTGAGTCAAAACAACTTAGGTTAGGCTAGGTAATCTAGAGTGCGAATGTGTATGTCATGTCACCCATTCAGCAGTCTTTGGCACAAATGCCAATCATGCTTAAAACTGAGACGTTTCAAAGAAAGTATTGAAAATGTTAACTCATTAAAATTCATATTCCTAAATAGAAATGCCGCAAACGTCGAAATAAAGCTGGCGAGAAACAAGCTTGAAGCGTTGTTCGTAACAAAGGTTTCGCAGATGTCAAGGGAAATAATGCTTGTCAATAAATCTTTTACTGACGGTGGATATCTTAATGACGATTTAGACTTACATTCCAGAGATTTACATCTCAAAAATACTGCCAGTGCAAGCAAGTAATTTAAACGACACGGAAGCACACATCTCCACAACTTCAAAGTTGTTTTTTCCCGTATCCATTCATTTATCAGTTCGCGTCCAGGGGGTTTACCGATGACCTACTGGTTAATTAATCTTATTTTTGCCAACCCTCTGGAATCATCGTTCAACATGGAAATCAAGGTGGCATCAGGACTTCCTTCAACAAGTCAAATTTCATTGGTACTTCTTGATCTATTCCAATTGGATGAGTTTTGACGGGTTTTCCTCCTCCCTTTCGTTCGTTGTCCGAACGTTGATCTCGTCCAGAATCAGAGAGCAGATTTTCGTTCAAAAGCACGTAGAGAAACAGAGCTCATTTGAGCCTTCACTGAGGAATTCGGGTCTAGTGGCTCTGGGATAAATCTTGCTACCTCCTCGAAAGCGACTTTTGAGTGACCATAAATTGTGGGGTAAAATATCTCTCGACACTTTGGATCTCATGAGTCCATCAACATGCTTTTCTTCGACGATTGAACAAGAGCTTCAGCAAACATTTTCATTCAGACTGATTCATCCCTCGAGAGTTGCAGGAAACTGTGCCTTCAGGATTGGACCGTTGAAACGAGGCGAATCCAGAGCATTACGAACACTTTGGTCATCCGAGCCTCAGGGAGCGAAGCTCGACTCAAAAGGTGGCCCTTTACAAGACAAATTGGGTGCAACACCTCACAATTTTGGCCTCACAAGCCATAGTAGAGTAGAGATTGAGTCGCGGAAAAATGTCGGCTGGCCAGAACATGATGATGCGCCTCATATTGGCCCAGTTTGGTATTTCCGGAAGTCAGACATCTGCTTTTTTAAAGTTGTCCCATGTAACTGGACGTTGTATTTTATGCTAACGATTGTACGTGTCACAAGGTTCCTAACCAATGATAAGTTGCAGTTCTTGGAAAGAACATGACTCTCAGTTCAAGACTTCACATTCCCAAGGTACTTCAGAATCCTAAACTCCTCGCTTGAATGGCTCATTCTTGAAGCAGGGTTGGCAAAAACAAGTTCAACCTTTTTCTGGAATAATCTCACATCAATGTAATTTGCTATTAGTGTTGGAAAATTTTGTGTTCCTGGATCAGTTATGATTTCTGAACTCATTTCTTTGTGCAAGACATGACGCTTTTTCGCTATTTTGTGAGGTATGGATTCTATCTTTATCTTACAAGCCAAAAGCATTTGGTCAATGTTTACTCGGTAGGTATTTTCTTTTTGTTGTCCATGATTTTGAGAACAAAAAATATTATTCTGATCTTGTTCTTTCACCTAGAAAAATGATCTTTAGACCTGTGAGCAAGGTCGTATTTGAATATTAAAAAAAAATAAGTTTTTGGGTTTGAAAAACGCCAAAAATATTTTGGTTCACTTAAAATTTTGATAAAATGCAAAACTAAGTTCAAAAGTAGTTGCAAAACTGAAAAAAATTGGCCTTAAATAAGTCTTGAGACAAAACTTTTTAATCCTCGCCTAACCAATGAGTAACAAAATATCCCCAATCTTGTACAGTATGTGGTCAGCTTAACCGTCGAAAGTTGACAAAGACCGTCCAAAAATATCTCAAGCTAAGGAAGGACCTCTTGACGACGCCAGAATAAGTGTATTTGACACTTGGTCTCAAAGATGAGTAAGGACATGACGAAAACTCTTGTCGTATGTTTTTGACTGGACAAGTGTCCAAAAGAGAACGTCAAGTCAACTAACTCACTTTGTAAGTGAAATTCTTGCCCGTTTCACTTCCTGTCGGTCAGAGAGCTATTCGTCCTCACTTCATCGTGTCCTTGTCCTAAAAGACACGATTGAATTTGAATCGTCCATGTCCTTTGGGCCATGAAAAGAGCACGGTCGTCTTGCCTTCAAGCCTTTGAATGAGTATTGCACAACCCATAAACACGATTGCATGTAAGGTACCAACGTACTCATCGATCGATGTCTCGACTTCTATTCAATGAACTTTTAAGTTGGACTTCAAAAACGAAAAGAGAGATCGCAATGCAAACGTCAACATTTGATTGGATTCATGGAGTACAAAGGAGAAGGAATGATGAGACAAAAGATGACGAACCAAGTGGTTTAAAAGCTCAAGTATCATGTTAAGCAATGTGAGAACTTCTCAAAAGCACTCAATTCCGAATTGTTTAATTCGGAGGCGTCGAATCATAGCCAGAAGTGTTGTCATTGAATTGGAGTACAAGTGGATACTTATCGTTTTCATGGCATGACAATGGGTCGCATGTTAACGCACATAAGATCGATTTGTTTTATAGTATACTTAACTCTGGCCTTACTACATAGCTGACCTCAAGTATACTTAACGTGAGACAAGCCGATAAGTATAGCAATTGTTGTGTACTCTCGCGATTCACCCTTCTAATTGGCTTATTTCATTTCCAAGAACAAGATGAACCAGATGGATAGAGGCCTGTTGAAAACAATGAGGTCAAATGAGATGGTCCGTATTTTCATTCGAACCTGGAGCTTGAAGTTTTGCTCCAAGCAGAAAGCTTTTTTTTTCATTTCGACCCCATCTTGAAGGCCAAACTAGAAAAAGTGGCATTCTCGAACTTGAGTTTAGCTTCTTCCTTAGGTAGTTAATAGTTCTATTGGTATTGAAATTTCCTCGAATATGTTATTAACAGCAGCGTTTATTCTTTCAATTTCTTTTTTTAGTTTCCGTGTCGAAAACTTGCATCTTAATTACTCGTTAGGAGAAAAACACAAATGAACATGCTGGAGCATCTTTTGAATTAAAATTGTTAATTGTAGAGAAAGTCCGGGACAAGATCCAATCCGTTTTGTCGTTCTAGTTATGCTTCCATGAACCTTTCTCTTGAGAATGTTTAGACCAAATCCTCTTTTCCTTGAAGCGGCTCATCAATCCGATTTTTTGGCATCAATTTCATACCGAAAATACAGTGTCTCAAACACATGGACTAAAATGACGTTCTTGATAACATGGGAGCGTTGTGGGTTCTTGGGTTGAAGATGGGTAATTTTGGCAGGGCCTGCCATGAGCGCAGCTTATTATTCCCGTTGAGGTTTTTTTTTTCTTTATGCTTTTGCGTACTTGGATGATCCGTGGACAAGTCCTAAGGTAGGTGTGACCATGGGATCAGTCATTGAGTGATGAGGGATGGATTTGCAAGCGGAGTCGATGGTATCCTTTTATTCACAATTTTCTATTGATTCCATACCCATCCATTTGTTCGTTGTATCCGGGGGTGGTGGTTTTGAAGGAAGGCTCATTCATTTGTCTGATTGACGCACTTTTTGAAGTTTCCGAGTACGTTCGAAGATAATCAAATCGTTCTTCTCGTCGTTTTCATCAAGAGTTCCCGCTTGAAGTTGAACTGGATTCAGTTAGACTTAAAATCTTTGAGAAATCGACTTTCAGTTCGATTTTGAAAGAGTCCGAATTTGGCACTGTATAATAAATGGGTTTGAAATTTAACTGTTTAAGTTCGGATTAACAACACAGGCCCAGTGTTTCTACACAAACAGTTTTTTTATGGTCAGACAGTTTTTCTCAACTCAGAATGCAGCATACATGGGTAACTTAGGCTTCTTTCACCCTCGCTGAAATGGGCGCACTGAGCCACAGCCTCTAATCTAAAAGAGCGCGAGTGCAACACAAAGGTGCACTCGTGCCCTTAGAGCATACTTAAAAATGTCTCTGCCGGAAGAGTATACTTATCTTGAGGTTTGTTCAATTATTCCGCATGTTACGACCAAACTAAAATTAGAGTATAGTCAAGCGCAATTATAGTATACTAAACATCACGAATTAGATGCGTTAACATGCGAGCCAATATCTCACCATCGATCAGCAGTATGGTTCGATCATTCTAGTGATAGGTAATTTCAAATGTTCTCAAAAATAAAAGTGATGGCTCATTTTCTTCTTCGCTGCATTTACCGTCTGTTCAAATCTTTAAAAGAGAGCTGATCTCCCAAATTTTCTTCCAAATTGGATGATGATTTCCGAACGCATCTCGTGGGGAAAAATTACTCCAAAATGGGCTCAATCTTCTTAGAAAAATTGCATCTAAATTGGAGCACATTTCTCGTCTCCAACACAAATGTTAGATTGATGATGTTCAACAAGATGTAAATAAACCGTTTAGATATTTAATACCAATGCAAGAAGACGGTTTTTTGCTCTCATTCTAGCAAGATTCTTAAACTTGTAACCCAAACAAAGTTTTGGTCGTTTTGATGAGTCAATTTTAGCTGAAGAAGGGGCGAAATCGGTGGAGTTTGCTCACATAAATTCAAGTCAATCATCACATGTTCAGAATATGACACAAAGATTTGAGGGTTCAAAAGGGGAATAGAGTAGAAACTCTCTCCAACATTGTCAAGCAAGTCAGTCCAAGGGAAAAAAAGCTGTCGTAAGACGACGTTTTTATGTATTTTTATACATCTGCTGAAATTCAAGCCTAAACAAAACCGCTGGAATTGTCTCTTCGAGTGCCATTTCTTTAGAAATAAAGCTTTATGGACCTTTTTTTATTAACACTCAAATCATTTACACGGTCCTTCACCCCAGACTTAAAGTAACAGATACCAGATATCGAGGGTTCTGTGTTTTTGCATAAAACTCCAGGGCTTCAAAGTCTCTAGTTTCTGGCGGCAAAACGCTGACCATATTTCGATATTTTTCCCACCATAATTTTCCATTGTTTGTAACTTTGTCCGCTAAAAAGCAAAACGCCAGCACACCGACTATGGTCTATCGCTGAATCAATCAAAATTTGAATGCATGTGAGTGTCAGTAGTTAGACCCTTATCCGTTTATTTCACAGAGGTCCCAGAGTGGAGATATCGGAGCAGGCTGGTAGTGAAATTTCATTGTGGGCAGCAATAGAGACGCTCTAGCGAGAGACGGGCGAGGTTTTGACTCAAGCGCTATGGAGAAAAGTAAACGATTTTTTGAACTAAAACATTTCCAAATAAACAGACTCTCCCTGCTTTGGACGTGAAAAATTGTCAAATAGAATTTCCACTGAAACCTTTTCAAGTGACCTTGCCCAATGTTCAGAGTCTTAAATTGCAAACTTTCAAAATGGTTTTGGAACAGAAAAATACAAGTTGGAAGCATCAACCCTTTTTACGGCACGATAGGTTGGGCTCTAGAAAGACGCAAACGTTCTGCTTCAAAGTAAGATGTGGAGGCACTGGATTGAGCAAGGGCTTGTTGAGGGTTCCGTCTGTTTGGAAATGTTGAAAACGTCGCCCAAAAGGGGATCAGCCAATCACATGATGAGAATTGAATGACGTCATTGACGCCGGTCCCAACCTCGCCCGTCTCTCACTAGAGCGTCTCTAGGCAGCAAGGGCCGTTTATCATAAGCGACTAGTTGAAACTTGCCCAAACAAACGTATTCGTAGAAGGCAAATTGTTGAAAATCATAGTTTTTTTGGGCATGTGTTCTTTCTTCTGTTTACGCTTTGCTTCTCCCAAATTATACCATAGACCACGGAACTTCATAGAATCCTTGATTATACTAAGGTGCTCAATGAAGATGATAATTCGATTCACAGGCATTAGTTCACGCAATCATAAGATTTGGCATTGAAAATATGTCGTGCGCACTTCCATTGGTACCACGATCTTCCACTTGTTTGGGCAAGTATTTCACGATATTCTTCGGAAAATTTTGCCTTTTCACGCAACTTCTGGTCAGGTTTCAGCAACAAGCAAGACAGACAAAATGACGACAATGGCCTCTCTATAGACCTCTATGGTTTATTTAGTTAGTGTTCTACTCAAATCAGCTTCAACTTTGTGAGCAATTTCGTCGAAGAGGTTTTCTTGTCAAGTTTCAAGAGCACTAAAAATCAGAGTGGGCCAAGAATTTCCCAACAAAGTCTACAGGGGGTCTGTAGCAACTCATCTGGGAAACACATTTGAGCCTCTGTCTTTGTATGTTACTAAATCAAAACGATAGATAAAAAGATATAAGAACTCCATGCGAACGAGCATGATATGGGAGATTCATTGCGTTTATCTTGCGGGAAACAAGTAAATATTCTATGTAGAGGACGAAAATCAAAGTGATTTACGAAAAGCTTCTAGAATTCAAACATCATCATGAACAATATTTTCTTAATGCAGACTTCGAATTGGTCGTTTAACGAGCAGGGAGATAGATCATCTAGGTTTGGTAATTTCTAAAAAAAATCTGGTCTCCTAATAATTGCTCTGGAATTCGGTCTCTTTTGATAAGGATGTACTCTAAGTTGTTGTCACGGTGTTCAATGACTACCAATTATGAAACTTTCTACCAGATTTCAAATCCTTGTTGGGGCAACCATTCTCATACTGTTCTCTCTGAGTTTATGGAGTGTTGGAAGTCAAGGATTGGCTTTTACTTTTAGTCAAACCAAGGACGAAGCCCTTCTGACCATTTCGGTGAAAAAGTTCGAACGCATTTCGGATCCCGATTTCAGAAATCTCTTTTTGAGTCGCAAACGGCGCCTTCGAGATATTTGCAACCAGATCAAGGCCCAAGGGAGCACTCGGTTCTCACAAAAGTTCGACAATCTCTACACGTGGAAGGACAGTTCGTTCCTCTGGTGTCCAGTGTTTAAGGCGGGCACATCCAATTGGATGGCCAACTTTTTCCATTTGGCTCCATTGACCCAGGTAATCTAATGAACCTTTGGAACCACTCGCAACATTTTGGCTCAATTATATTTCAATCCAGGAACATCGTTTAGCCATTGAAAATGACCACGAGAACATGCTGGATCGAGCAAAAGCTGTCCGTCATGTCATGAATGCCCGATTGTTTCATGCCTACATGAGAAGCCATCCCCAAATGGATTCATTCATCTGGGTGAGACATCCATTTCACCGTTTGGTGTCGGCATTTCGTGACAAACTTGAGCGTCTCCACAACAACGATTTGGAACACGACTACTTTTATACACTCTATGGCCACAAGATCGTGCGAGACTATCGTGATTTGGCCAAAGCCAGATTTGGTCCCGATGCCTTTTCACGTGAGAACAATTTTGGAGCTCCAGTTCCTTATGAAGGTGAAAGGGTTCCAGAGTTGCCCATTTTCTGGGAGTTTGTCCAATGGATCTTGAGGATGAAACCCAAAGATATGGATGAACATTGGGCGCCCATTATGGAAACTTGTTCGCCTTGTATGATGAATTACGAGATGATCATGAAGTTGGAGAACCACGACGTTGAAGAGGCCATTTTGGAGGAATATCTCGGGATCTCGGGTCAATTGGAACCCCCAACCAGAGCCAATAAATACGGGTACAACCAGAATCTCTCGGAGGATGAGATCACTCGACGATATTTGGACACGCTCTCGATCGAGGACGTTCAGAAACTTTATGATCTCTACAGACATGATTTTGAAATATTTGGCTATTCGTTTTCGTACAAGGGAATGGATTTTCCGCCAATTCAGGGAAATTCCAAAGTGATAAATCGAGTGATATCTTAAACAGCTTTTGAAACAAAGTACAAAAGAAAGTCTCTTTGCATCGATTGGGAATAAGATCTTCCCAGAGAGCGTGGGTTCGAATCCCAGCTTAACGATATCAAAATATCCCTATTTCTCACGTACAATATCGAAGACGCTTTTTGAGGACCTTTTGCAAATTCTAATTTGAGTTAAACCACTTTGAGTGATAGGAAGAAGTGATAGAATTGTTTTTTTTTTTTGCGGTTTTGCAAACTTATCTCGGAGTTTGATCCTCCAACGTCACAAAAATCAAAGTCTTTATTTGATATTGCGGATACAAACAAGGAAGTGTAAACAACGCTAACCATATCAAGATATTTGCGACTTTGTGCTGTAGAGGGTTATTTTTCCTTGCAAAAAGGAGGTACACTACATGAATGGTTCAATACCATCATAGAAATCGCTTCATCTTCATGACTTTTCAATCAGCTTCGTTTCCTTAGAAAACGTGGGAACGCCATTTTTTAATATCCAGAACAGTGGTCTCCTCTCAACCCTCACATTTAATAACAAATAAAGGCCTACCTTTGAACACAAATGGATCCATTCTCGGCCGATGTTGCCATCAAATCCCCGGCTCCAGATACATCAAGGGACGTTAATGGACAGCCTTCGAATTCGCGATACTGTTTTTGAGAGCGATCCACGATGCTACTCGTCTCAAAACTCGAGATATCCCACAACTTGAAGAAAGAAGGACAATACTTGAAACAATTAAAGGTATCTAAAAGGCGCCAAGGAGAGATTCTTTACCCTGACAGTGCCGTCCAAAGATGCGCTGACAAAAATGGGACGATCTGGAATCCTGGCTAATTGAACGATTCCCATCTGAAACATGGAATGATAGAGTAGCTGAATCAATGCTATATCTCAAGACAATTACAGTCAAATTACTTCGTGCTCGTGCAAATGAGTCAGGAGGGTTCCCTGGAGCCTCCAATCGTATGAGGGCAGAGATTTATCACACGCATTCCCATAACCTAGTTGGGCCCGTTTCTTGGCATGAAGTGCGTATTCGCCGCGTTTCGTTCTGAGCAAATGGTCCAAAGTGATCTTGCATTGTGGATAGAACCCTAGAGAGATACCCAGTTATAAAAACCCAATTCAAACACCTATTTTTCATCGCAATTACCCGGATCTTGATCCGGAATAGCATTCCGATTAGTTTCCCACTTGACCGAGGGTTCATAGGATTTTTCAATCGATGGAGGTTGAGGGGTTCGACTTCGTCGAGGTGATGTCGTAGCTCCTGATTGAGAGGGACTCACAGAACGTCCAGTTGATAGATTCGATCCAGGCCCATTGAGTCCCGATTGCGTTTCGGAGGCATAATCGGGCCCTGGCGAGGCCTCAGGACCGAAAAGTTGTTGCCACTCTTCATTCACGGGGGGAATATGTTGATGTTCGGGAATCGGTCGGATCAGATTGGCCCTGGGATCTGGAGTTTGTTTATAAATAGTTGACTGTTTTTGAAGTAATTTTCCAACACTATTTGAATTTAGTTTTCATGTTCTTAATCCAAGTAAAACAAACGAAAATGTTTTGAAAAACGGAACTCTTTTTCATTTTGCGATAAAATGATGAATGTCCGAATAATCTAAAAAAAAAGTTTTGATGTGAACCCAACATCAAAATGTTCAGACATTATTGGTAACAGCAGATGTTAACCAACTCGTAATCAAAAGAATTCTTTAAAAAAAAAACAAATCTTCAAATGTGAGCTCAAAGTAAGGCTTTTTTGCGAGTAGAGCTTGGTCAGCTCGGGTGGATGAAAAATCATCGTTTCACAAAGAGTCTTTCAATTTTAAGAATACACCGACGGATTATAATGGCATTTTTAAAATTCTAATGGCATTAGTTCCTTTTTTTAATGTAATTTGTCAAGAGTTAGTCTTGCTTTATTTTCGGACTCCAACATGTAAAAGCCATATACACTATAAAATTACAAACATTTTCTTACATTAAATTTAACATAACTCAAATTAGACTTACCAATATTTAAATGCTCTTCTCGGAGCTCGAGGTTATATTTGGCCATGTATCGAGTCAAGTCGACCATTCCGTCAAATTTCTTGAGCTTGAAGTTAGCTCGGTTTTGAGCCATCTTGATCAGATGTTCACGGTACATCAAGAGTTGATCTTCAACCTCTGGAGACATTCCTAATGGGTTGCATTTCAAAGTTAACGACTAACTTTTCATTTACGTATAATAGAACCGACCTTCATTCTGCAATCGTTTCAGGAGTTGTTGCATAGGAGTGGGTACCTCGGCATGAAGAACCGGATTCATTCCCGAAGTCCCACCTAAATGGAAATTGCTCATTGCCCTTTTGGTGCGTCTGGTCTCCAGGATGGAGAGTAATCCATCGATATCCCCACTTTTCAGGACCATCTCAAACAAATCTCGGGGGAGATGTTCGTGAAGCTTGGAGAACACGATGGCCGGAGTTTGAACTTGAATCACTTCCTCTCGTACAAAGGGCTCGAGAATTCGGCCGAGTTTCACCAAAACATCCACTTCGGACATTTGTTTGGCCGCTGAGGAGATGAAATCGCAAGTAGCTTGTCGGATCCATAGGTTGGGATGGATCAGATAAGGCACTGTCTCTTTGAGAAGGGAATGAAGCGAGATCTTCTCGAGCATGCCTAATGAGGTGAGTTCGGCCATGGCATTGATGCAGCGAACTATCACAAACTCCTCCGAGTCACATAATCCCTAGCAATAGGAATGAACGATAGATACATAGAGTCCTTTAGGCAGAACCAGTAAAATAGAAATAACGTGCAACCTTTGAGAATTATTAAACAAGATTTTAGTTCTTATGTGTCCAATAAACATTGAGAAGTTCAAAAATAGGTCAAACTTTTGTGTCAGAGTGCAATTTCGAGAGCTGTATTAGTAAAGTGACCTCCCAGTCAGCTGTTCGTTAAAAGACCCCATAGATATACAAAACATTTCTGATGAACGGTATACTTTGAACAAAGGTCATGACTAAACTGTGCAATTTGTTTGGCACCCTCCGTCTTTCTTTCAAAACTAGGTCATTTTTTTAAAAGCGAACATGGCATTGTTTTT